>CM070826.1:39304250-39453638 GCA_036326025.1 Chrosomus eos | reverse complement strand
TATAATTAAGTGTTTTGGCACAACACGCAATGCATTTTTCTGAAGTCTGGTTTTATTCTGGCATGTTGAGTTAGTGTTTGACAAACGCGGCGGCACGTTCATTTGGATTTATTTTTCTCATAACAGCTAAAATATCTTAATAGGCTAGAGTAGAATAGCCTACATCATTCAAAACTGTAAACTTTTATTCATATTAGGCTAAACGGGATATTATTCTGACATATTCGGGACATATTCTGTCTCCGGGAACTGCGCGTCACAAAAATGAACTGAAACCCACTTGCCACAGCAAAGTCACGATAAGACATCGGCTATGTCTAAAGCCTTTAAATGTCTAAATATTTAGCATAATAAATGTTATCTGATTATGTAATCCATATGAAAACGAGAAGTACAGAGGATCTACTCAAACAGGTTTTGATATGCAAGCGCTTCCCAATGAGAAAATGACAAGGCAAGGGTGAAAATCTCGCTCTAATTAAATAAATCTCCCTGAATTAAAATGTAAAAACAGATCAAATAATTTATTTGTCGAAATGTTGCGATATTGTTTAATTTCTGACAAGTTCATAATTATTCTATAAATGTTATTTAGTTTAGCAGCAGTACCACAAAGCATCGTGGTTCGAGATTTATTTGAATAATAATAATTAAATTTAATATTGAGTTGAACATTTTGTTCATGACAACAATTCAATTCAAATTTATTTGTATAGCACTTTTCACAATACATATTGTTTCAAAGCAGCTTTACAGAAAGTGCATTTTAGAAATGTACGTAGAAAAATACAGTTAGATAATCATGTATTAATTTAGGGCATAACATGTCATCTCTTCACAGGCGTTTAGTCGTCTCATCGCAGGTGTTGGGGCATCTGAAGTCTCCATGAGAGGCTGGATACAATCGAGCTGACGAACGCTATTTACCGATAACAGCAGAAAAGCAGATGTTCATAATATTAATGCATTCAATCTGATTCAACACTAGTTTAAAGGGTAAGCATTATGTGAATGCTTGGTTAGAGAGATGCGTCTTTAATCTAGTTTTAAACTAGGACAGCGAGTCTGAGTCTCGAACAATATCAGGAAGGCTATTCCAGAGTTTAGGAGCTAAATGTGAGAACGCCCTCCCTCCTTTAGTAGACTTAGATATCCTAGGAATGACCAGAAGCCTCGAATTTAGTGATCTTAAAGAGCGCGATGAATTGTATGGCGATAGAAGATCCGTTAAATACACAGGAGCTAAACCATTTAGAGCTTTATAGGTCAGTAGTAATACTTTGTAATTGATACGGAACTTTATAGGTAACCAGTGTAGAGATGATAAAATTGGTGTTATATGATCATATTTTCTTGACCTAGTAAGAACTCTATCGGCTGGATTTTGGACTGCATTTTGGACATTTTGGATGCAGGACAACCAGCTAATAAAGCATTACAGTAATCTAGTATCAAGGTCATGAATGCATGAACTAACTTTTCTGCATCAGAAACTGAGCATGTTAGCATGTTATGTAGCTTAGCAATGTTTCTAAGGTGGAAAAAGGCTGTTCTTGTAACATATGAAATATGATTTTCAAAAGTCAAGTTGCGGTCTAGTATAACACCCAGGTCTTTTACTGTAGAGGATAAAGTAACAGGACATTCTTCTATATTAAAGTTGTATTGTAAGGGATTTTGTGGGTAGTTTTTTGGACCAATAAGTAATATCTCCATTTTATCTGAATTTAATAGCAGGAAATTACACGTCATCCAGCATTTTATATCTTTTAGACATTCTGTCAAGTTAGATAAGTTAGTGTTTTCATCTGGTCGTGGTGATATATATAATTGAGTGTCATCAGCATAACAGTGAAAACTAATTCCATGTTTTCTTATAATATTACCAAGTGGCAGCATATATATTGAGAATAGCAGAGGGCCTAACACAGATCCTTGCGGCACTCCATAGTCTACTGGTGTTATCTTGGATTTTTCCCCATTTAAACAGACAAAATGGTAACGGTCTGATAAGTACGATCTAAACCAGCTTAATGCCTGTCCCTGAACACCAGTGTAGTTTTGTAGTCGATCCAAGAGTATTTTATGATCTATAGTGTCGAACGCAGCGCTAAGTTTAAGTAGAACTAGTACTGAGATACAGCCTTGGTCAGAAGCTAAGAGTAAATCATTTGTAATTTTAACTAGCGCAGTTTCTGTGCTATGATGCGGTCTAAATCCCGACTGAAATTTTTCATAGATGTCCTTTTCTTGCAAGAAAGAGCACAATTGAGCGGACACAACTTTTTCTAGACATAAATGGAAGATTTGAAATGGGTCTGTAATTTGCTAGGTTATTTGGATCTAATTGCGGTTTCTTAATGAGAGAGGATCACATTATCTATTCTTAATATTGAGAAGAGGCTCTTCCACTACAGGTAACACCTCTTTCAGTAGTTTAGTGGGTATTGGATCTAATAAACATGTTGTTGGTTTAGATGCAATGATAAGTTTATTTAGCTCTTCCTGTCCTATATTTGTAAAGCGGTGTAGTTGTTCTTGAGGGGCGATAATTGAGGCTGAATCATAGGACACCATAAAATATTGTACATTTACAAATGAATATGCATTTGGTTTTGCTTGGAAAAAGCTGGCTCAAACCAGTTTTATTTCTTAAATTATTGAAATAATGAAATATTTAGTAATAAACTTTTATGACAGAAATATCACTACATGTAGCTTAAATAATTTAATTCCTTCATTATCAACACTTTAATAGCCTAATGTCTAGAATAGCGATTTAAGTGTGAATTGCGACTTCTTTTTGTGTTAAGCTGAGGCAAAACAGCGACGCAGTCACAATTATAGGTGATCACAAGTCATCAGGGATATGCGGTTCCCATGATTAGCCCGAGAGACTCAGTTATGCAGGGGGCCTGCCGAGCAGAAAGGTAATGTTAGACCACAACATCAAGTTATCAATACCCAAACCCATAATCTTACATACCACGGGGAGATACTGCTCACAAACTGCTTCATCGTCGCACACCATGACATAATATAATACAGCTTCTCACTCGGGTGTGTATAGATGACATCCTATCGTTGCCACTGCAGAGATTAAATCACAAGTTGCCAACCACAGCCAATTTCTTCCCATTGAACGAAGAGGCTACACATACCTGAGTGGGCAGCAAACACACAGCAGCGGGAGAAACCGCCTACCGTCGCAACCTCACAGCTAGTGATGTGTCCTACCGTATTGAGGGTTCGAAGCGTGTGTCGAGTAATCCGGGATGATTTCTGTGAAGCGCGTATCGAGGCTTGTGTCGGTGACGTATGTGGTGACGTTTGAAGCCTCGCGAGCCGCCTGTACCACGTGACTGCTTTAGGAAGTGGTTCGCGGTTTGGCGGTCTATTTGAAATATAAGGGCCAGCAAAATGCAATGGATTCCCCCTCACATTTTGTGGACTTGAGACTTTGCGAGTTTGTTAGCGATCTATTTAAGCTTCTTTTTTTTTGCGATGGAACCAGCAAGAAAAAGGAGATTTTCCCCTGTCTGGGAACACTTTGAGCTGATCTCACCAAATAATGTATTTACATTGTAATAATAACTAGTGTAATATAAATAAACGCGGCAACACAAGGTATTACTTGTTCTAATATCTTTCTTCTTATTTCTGGTATTTTAAAAGGTGAAGTGTCTGTTGTGTTCCAAAAAACTTGGATACAACAACAACACCTCATCTATGCTGAGGCATTATGGAGCCCTGCACGAAAACAAGGAGACCAACCAAGGTGGACCAGGCTCAGGTAAGCCATTTTTGGATGCAATGATAAGACAGCATACCAACATAAAATGACATGGTATATTTGTATTAGACAACATTAACTGATACTGTAAATAATTAATTAATCTAATTAATGGATTTTTGTCATCAGGAGAGAGGAAGGATGTGGATGAGGCCTTGGTCAATATGGTGATTGAGGATTCCCAGCCTTTCATTATTGTGGAGGACAAAGGGTTCAGAAAGCTTGTTAAAGCTTACCTATGTTCTCCCCACAAGGCAGGTGCGTATGTGAGCACATGTATTTTCCCCTTTTTTTCCCATATTTGCCATTCCAAGAGTGTTCTCTTCTTTCCTTTAGGTTTTGAAAGCTATGGTGGAGGACAAATATAAGGAATCCAAGGAGAAAGCCAAAGCCTTGGTGTTGAAGGCCTCAGCAGTTAGTTTAACATCAGATATGTGGACCTCTATAAACACCGATGCATATCTAGCTGTGACATGCCATTTTATAGATGCAAGCACCTCTTTGCAGTCTGTTGTTTTAGGGGTGCTGTATTTCCCTGAGGCACATACTGCTGAAAATGTGGCACAAGTAAAAGCAGCACTTATGTCACAGTGGGGTATTACAAACAAAGTTACTTGCCTTGTGACTGATGGTGCTGCAAATATGGGTGCTTGTGCCAAGGAGCTTCGTTTGCGTCACACAAATTGTGTGGCGCATACTTTGAATTTGCTTGTAAAAAAGGCTCTTGACCAAAACGCTGTGTTGTCTGTCATCCGGGCAAACTCAAGGAAGATAGTGGGCTATTTCAGGAGCAGCACAACTGCAAAGGTGAAGTTGTTTATTTCATTGCAATATTCTAAATGAAACTGTTTTGTGCTGCTGCAGTGACACTTGCATTAATCACTTTTTGATTGCTAATTTTACAGGAGAGGCTGACACAGGTGCAGGAGCAAATGGGCCAGCCAGCACTGAAGCTAGTTCAAGAAGTGGATACACGTTGGAACAGCACATACCATATGCTCCAACGTGTTTATGACCTCAGGGAACCTGTAGGAGCAGCTTTGGCAGGCCTTCGCACTGACGTTGCCCCACTGTCATCAGAACAGTACAATATTATGGCAGAATGTCTAAAAGTGCTGTCCCCATTTCATGATGCCACAGTTGAGCTGTCAGAGGAGAAGAGAGTATCCGGATCAAAAGTCATTCCTCTTTTGTCAAGCTACACCACACACTGGAGGAGGAATTCATGGGAATTCTCCAAACTCCAGAGAGCAAAGCAATGGCTGAGAGTCTGAAGAGACAGTTACGGGAGAAGCTATTCACATTGCAATCGATGAGCATCATGTCACTGGCGACACTGCTTGATCCCAGGTTTAAAAAGATAGGCTTCTTTAGCCCCAATAAAGCAGCAGAGGCCGAGAAGAGGCTCACTGCTGAATGTGCTGCTGTTATTCGAAACAGCCCGTCCTCCTCCTCGTCCTCCTCACAACCACACACATCAGAAGCTTGACTCAAAGTAATAGATACTGGATTCATTCTAATTGTTGTCTAATAAATGTCTAATTATTGTATTTAGTCACTTACAGCCTGTCTGTCTGTCTGTCTGTCTTAGGTAACAAACTGTGGCATCGTTTGGACACCACAGTCCTGCAGACTAGGGCTCAAAATGTCACTGCAGATGCAACAGTGGAGGTCCAGAAGTACTTGGGTGAACCAAACATCGCCAGAGTGGAGAACCCCCTGGAATATTGGGAAAGACAGAAAAAAGTATATCCCAACTTGTACCAACTTGCTATTGCTTTTCTCTGTACCCCTGCTTCATCTGTGCCCTGTGAAAGGGTATTTTCTAAAGCAGGTGAAATAATCTCCAAAAAAAGAAACCGCCTGAAGCCGAGCACTGTGGAGAAGTTGTTATTTTTAAATAAAAATGAATAAAATGCTGACTGTGTCAGCAGTCAAAAAATAAGTAACAAGCACATTCAGATTGACAACGCTCTCCCTTGTTTCCACTTTTCATTTTGACCCTGTCATTGTATCATAGAGACAGACACCATATAAAAGTTTATACTTTATGTATAAGCATCACAAACATCATTGATTAATTCATTCAATGCTTCAGACACCAAAGCCATAGTGTCATTATCACACTGCACGTTTTTACATTTATTGTCCACTTGATGGCACAATAGAGCAAATGAAGCTTCGGCACATGAGTGAACCAATTGGATGGAACGCTTCAATGCTTTATGAAGCTTCATCTCGCCATCACTACTGACAGCAAGAGAAATTCATATAAAACCCCCAGCACAAGACGAGAAAGCACGAGTTTCCCCATTCAATTACATACCTGCGGCAGCCACAGATGACGTCAAGTGGGTGATACCAAGACGCATGCAAAATGGCCACCACACATCTCATATTTATCAAGAAAGGGGAGGCGGCTTATTAAATTAAGCACAGGTGCATGATATCCTCCTAAGTGGATTCAGTCACCCTGCTACAGTCATGCAACCATGGCCAAAACAGAAGACTGCAGGTAATTTAGTTAGTAACAATTTACTACTACACTTGACATTAACTGAATGATTCAAATATCAGTTGAACTGGAAAACTAAATACCTGTTGCTATTTTCAATTGCAGGAAGACATTGAAAGCTGTTGAGAATGGTTTAGAGAGTCACTGGGAAACATTTGACCTGGCAACACATGGTCTTGGCCCTGGTGTCATAAAAGGCACTTTTGCATTAATTGATGCATGTCTTAAGGAGAAGATGAGAGCACTGAAATCAAAAGACTCAACCGATGAGTAATGTTTCCCCCCACTTTATTTTGTACTTCCATTGTTTTCAGCAGTACGAAAAATAATAATAAAACATTTCAAAGAATTTCATGTTTTTTTTTTTAACCTGCTTAGTTATAGATGAAACCTCACTACAGTCACGACACATATTAGCCTGTTTATGATGCCTTTTTTAATATAGACCTTATTCGATCTGCGTCATCAATGTTCGCGGCGGCCATTTTGTTGACATAGAAACCACGGCAACTGTCAGTCAGTCAATTGACAAGCGAGGCAGCGTCGGTATTATCCATGGTATTATCGCTGTATTTTTTTAAAACAGCGGGATGGTGTGCTGTGTAATACACTGCTGTTCTAACAACAGCAATAAGAACCCCGGAGTTAATTTTTATGCGATACCGACTGTCAGAAAACGTGAAGGGAGTGAGACAGAGGAGTTGAGCCAGCGCAGGAGAGACTTGTGGCTAGCTAGGATAAACAGACTAATCTGCCAACTCCCTACAGCAATGTCTGCTCCTATCATTTTACCACAGGTAACGTTATTGGGGACATTTAATTTAACAATACTATTATAACATGTTCCTGTTATCTCTGTGAAGCTGCTTTGAAACAATTTGTATTGTAAAAAGCGCTAACTGTTATATAAATAAAGGTGACTTGACTATTGATAACGTTATATGCCTCATTGATACTAGGTAGGGAATTAGTGCTTGTGTGATACTGTGTTATTTTGTTACAACGATCGTAAAGGAGCCCTGCGAAGTGTAGCTAACGTTATGCGGATACTGTATGAACGTTAACGTTATAAATATCCGGTTAAAAGTTACGGCTGGCAATAAGGACGGATCTATACTTAAGGCTATTGGGTCTATTTGATATGGGTCCACACAAATCAAGCTTATCTTCTCTTGATACCGACGAGATGAAGCCATTAGGCTACTGCTCACCTCAACTCAAATCTGCGTGCGGCTATGGGCAGGACAGTTGTTATGTCAACAATATGGCCGCGGTTAGCTACTTCCGGTGTTTGCGAATAAGGTCTATACTCAATACAATAAGCAACAAGTAGTTCATTTATATTTTGATTCTATTGTCATGTCAGATGGTTTGATTCTTTTTAAATCCAATTTATTAATGGCAGATGCCAAAGACATTTTTAGTCTTTAATAAAACATTTTCTTCTGTTTTTTCGTTTACAAATGTAATTCATTGTGACTACCTGTTTTGCCTTTTTTACCTGTTGCCGATAGGCATGTAGTGCAGTTATTTTTCTTTTTCTTGACAAAATACTGAAGTTTGAAAAAACTAGTTTGTGTGCCCTCTCTACCATCTTGTTAAAGCTCCTTGTTTTCAATGTATGTTTCTGATTGGCTCCATTCCATAAGGTCTGTTAACATGGTCTGGAATTCAGGTTTTGGCTTTCTGTTGGGTACTTTCTGGCATTCTGGATGATTTGAGATTAACTCAGAAGGTGTCAGTGGAAGGTAGAGGATGTTGTGAACCAAAATGCAGACACATTTTTCTTTATGACTATTTGCTATGCAAGTACAAAAATTTGGGCTTTTGTGATTTATAGTTGCTACTCTCTCATCACTGTGAAAGACTGTGTGGTTTTCATCATCTGAGATATACGAGTGACTATCAAAGATTTTTCTAGCAAGAGTAGACCTGATGTCTTGAATATCTAGTCCTTGTTGCTGTGCAACTATTCTCGAGAAAACTATATGTTTGCACAGAGAGCCGCTTCTGGATCTTCTGCAGTCACATTTGACCATGGCCAAATCAACTGTGTGAGACTGAGTGCTAGTATCTGGTGGAATAATACATGTTCCCTTTTCATTCATTTTACACTTTGAATCCAGCCCCTTCTCAATCATAGACTTGACAGCATTAGAGAAGTCATCAGCGTTGTCTCCCTTGATGCGCCCACTTGCTGTCAGCTCATCCATGTAACTGAAAATCACATAATCATTCATTAGAAATGTAAATTAGATGTAGCAGGAAACAATTGAACATGTAAAAAAAAAAAAATATATATATAATTAAAAGCAGAGTAAAACCATTTTCAAGGATATTAAAGATAACAGTAGATGTTTAAATAAACATTTACTAGTAATATTTGTGGGCATCTCCACACAGCAGGCTAAGGAGCTGGTCAATCCGCCTGTTAGTGTTCCCCTTCAGGAATTGATATTTCATCGTGAAGAAGAATCTATGCAAGAAAGACCACCAACTTGCCACAGTCAATATATTTAAAAGAAATTAGTTATGCATTAAGGCATTTTATGACAATACTTCTGGGTATTTATTGTTCGTTTGTTTAAGAAAAGGTGATAGAATAGGGATTGTCACACCAAGGAAATGCAAATATGAAAAATGTTCTGGCAATACACATTTTAAAGGGATAGTTTACTCAAATTAATTATTTTTGATTAATTACTCTCCCTCATGTCATTCAAAAACCTGTAAGACTTTTGTTCATCTTTGAAACACAAATGAAGATAATTTTAATGAAATCTGACAGCTACACAACTGAAACTTTGACACATCAAAAAATTAATAAAGAGATTGTAAAACTAATCCATAAGAATTGAGTGGTTTAGTCCAACTTTCCTGAAGAGACTTGATTGCTTGATATGATGAGCAGATTGAATGTAGCCTTTCATTCACATAAACATTGATCATCCAAACTTGCTTGACGCGCAAGAACAAACTTCTGGCTGACGCTCAAACGTGCTACTTAACACAAGAATTTACATTTTTGGGTGAACTATCACTTTAAGGACTTGTTATTTGGTGTGCTAAAGAGAAAGCTCACACAAAAAATTGAAAATGTTGTCACTTACTTGAGTTGTTCTAAACCTGTATGAATTTCTTTCTTCTGCTGAACGCAGAAGAAGATATATTGAAGATAATGTTATTCTCATCCTCATTGAGCTTCATAGAATGGGCAAAAATACTATGGCTAACGTCAAATGTTGAGCAGAAGAACGAAATTCATACAGGTTTGGAACAACTTGAGTAAATTTAGTGAACTATCCGTTTAAGAATGAGTGTATTAGTTAAATTACAGACAAAAAGACAACAAAAAGTTAATTATGCTTAGAATCCACAATTCACTACTTTCAGTGATAAGAAGGCAAGCTTGTTATTACAATAAATAGAAATCCTGTACCTTTCTGCCTTGTTGTTGGTTTCACAGTTTTCATGATTGAATGATCTGCCAAAATTAGACCACAACTCCCTCCAAGAAATCCACTGATTCTTCAAATAGGTAGATACATGTGTACTACCAAGGTAGGAATCCAGCTCTTTGCACTTTGTGGAAGAAGTGTGGATAAACTTCTCTTCCTGAAGAACATAGAAACATTTTAAATTAACAATGGTTACAACCTTTCAACAGTCTAAAAACAGAAGTTAAAGAACATCTGAGTAGAGGAAGAATCTATCTACAAGGCCTGAAGACTATTTATTCACAGCTTTGTCAAGCCAAAATAGTGTGGGATAATGGTTGTTTTAGGTTATAGCTGTGAAAGAGTCTTACCGTTAAACACGCCTTCATTGCAACCATTGCTTGAATCACCATGTTTCTCTTGCCCACTGGCAGGTTTCCTCCATCTCGTTTTATCAACCACCTATGCACAGCCTACATGTTAAAAGAAATAAAAGTTTTAGATTAATACAAAAATAATTTTGAATTCATAGATAAAATCCTCAGTGACATTTTACAATAGAGTTAAATTCTGAAAAGACAATTAAACAAAACAATATGTAATTTACTAGAGTTTCTGAGTAAATATTAATTGCTGCAGTCCATTTAAAATTAGTTTAAATTTTGTATGTAATTATTCACACATACACACACACTTTTTTGTTTGTTTGAATGATTCAATGACTCACTCATACTTCACTTGTTTCATTACTGGATGAATCAGCGTTTTTTAACAAATCTTGAATGAATGAATGATTCAATGACAAATATATTTTAAACAGTAAATTTTTGCCACTTGCTCGTGTAAAAATGTAATTGATAATCTTTATTTGTCAAGTTACTTTTAAAAGGTGATGTACTCTATTTTGATATTTGATATCAAAAATTTGCTATTTTGATTTTTAGCAATTTTCTGATCATTTGAATTATTGTGACTGATAATGTGTGGTTGAAAAGACAACTGCTCTCTAAAAACAATTCAGGGGACCTGTTAACAAAACTAAAATTCATGGTTGTTAAAAATTCTAAATTATTGATTTAATTTAACCTTTTAAGTTGCAAACATTATTTTGTTGAATAATGGAACTGTCTTGATAACTATAACTTAATTCGAGTAATCGACTTAAAAAAATGTTTATGCTAATTCCATTAGTAGCTGTCATAACTCAAAAAATGTATGCAAACAGTTGGGTTAATAACACATAGCGCCAACACAGATTTTAATGTTCATTGTGACCATACTTGTTAGAGGTTTAATAGCCGAATCGTTGTCATTTCGGAATAAGATAAGATTTTAACAATTAATTGTGCAACTCTGGCTCATACTAATGTTTTTAAGGGATTTGTGAATTATTGGCAATAATCATTCAAATAAATAAACAATATATTTTAGTGTTATCAGAAGTACTTCGAAATAATGTATTTGCTATGTGAACTGTTCTGTCATACCTGCAGCACGTGAAACCAGCAAACAAGGACCTTTGCTGAAGGAAAAATCTGTTTTATGGCATTGTGCTCTTTCAGGTCCCTGTCAATCATGACAGACCTATACAAAAAAGGGAATACACATGAAATCCATGATTTCAACAGGTTTTTGTTAGACAAGATGGAGAATTAAAGGGCTCCTATCTTGGGTTTTTTTTACACTTGAACAGTGTTTACATATTACATCAAACTATTTATAAACATGATGAGTTTTCCATGATATGGGCTGTTTAAAGCAAATTATCATCTGAAGAGCAGTTTAATTACATAGGGTACTGACCGGGGAAGAAAACCAGGATTACAGCTAGAAAGCTTTTCCAGGCAGAGAGTGAGCGTGGCTGTAGATTCCTGACTGATAATGAAGTATGCAAATGGCACTCCTCTTCCAATACTGTTACGCAGAAGAAGTGCATAAAATGCATAGCCATATGAGGTCATCCCTTTGTAGGTGGCATCCATGAACATCATGGGATGTGGATGTTCCTTAAGTAGTTGTTTTTGCCAGGGTGTTTGTACTACAATTATCAAGGGTTGTTCATCAGATAATGGCTGATAAAAACAGATATTCTCCTTTAGCTCTGATGTGGCGAGTATATCCACACTGACACAATCTTTTACATCGGGAAAAACGAGGGCATTGATGCTCTTTTTGATTATATTATCTTATATCCTCTGGTGTAACATAGTATCGACGGTTGTGTTTGTCGATATGTCCATGCCTTTCTGCCCAATCAACACTCTTCAGAAGTGTTTCTGAGACAGATAGTCCTTGCTCAAGCCACATGTCAATAAAAGCCAGAAGTTCTGGGTCAACAGGATTTTTCATACCCTCTTCCTGCATGTTGAGGTCATGTCCGCTGTGTTTCAGCATTTTGTGAATGACAGCACCTGTAACTCCAGCATCTTTGATTAACCTGAAAGACACATAAGCCTGGCAAGAGTTAGCCCTGGTTTGAGTTGGTTGTCCTTTGCTCATTCCAGTTGCTTTGTTTGATCTCTCACATGCATAATAGTAGTAGTCCTTGTGAGTGCATACAGGAGATTTAAAATAGCTGTGAGTTTCCTATTCTAATTTCTTGATATAAGATTGCATGAAGTCCTCCTATTCAAAAATAACAACTTCTTGGATGACCTCAGGATCTGTAACCTTCCTCAGCTTTTGTTAAACACCTTTAATCCAAAAGCTCTCCATTTTTTCTAACAGGGGGGGTTAGGAGAGTATTCAAAACCATATTCAGAAAATAATAGTTATTTTGACAAAAATAATAATAAACGACCATCTAAAGATTCTACTAATGCACAAATAAGTTTACAGAAGTATAATACATAATAAAAAATATCCTGTTTTATTAGCCTTAAGAGCAGCAGTATTACCCATACACTTATACTAACACAGCGATTTGAATCTATTGAGTACTCCTGCCCTGAGAGCAGCGCATTATACACTAAAAATAACAGTGATTTGAACCTATTGAGTACTCCTGCCCTGAGAGCAGCGCATTATACACTAAAAATAACACAGCGATTTGAACCTATTGAGTACTCCTGCCCTGAGAGCAGCGCATTATACACTAAAAATAACACAGCGATTTGAACCTATTGAGTACTCCTGCCCTGAGAGCAGCGCATTATACACTAAAAATAACAGTGATTTGAACCTATTGAGTACTCCTGCCCTGAGAGCAGCGCATTATACACTAAAAATAACACAGCAATATTGAACATATTGAGTACTCCTGCCCTGAGAGCAGAGCATTATACACTAAAAATAAAACAGCGATTTTAACCTATTGAGTACTCCTGCCTGAGAGTAGCGCATTATACACTAAAAATAACAGTGATTTGAACCTATTGAGTACTCCTGCACTGAGAGCAGTGCAAATACACTAAAAATAACAGTGATTTTAATCTATTAAGTACTCCTGCCCTGAGAGCAGCGCATTATACACTAAAAATAACAGTGATTTGAACCTATTGAGTACTCCTGCCTGAGAGCAGCGCATTATAGCCAACACTAAAAATAACAGTGATTTGAACCTATTGAGTACTCCTGCACTGAGAGCAGTGCATTATACACTAAAAATAACAGTGATTTGAACCTATTGAGTACTCCTGCCCTGAGAGCAGCGCATTATACAGTAAAAATAACAGCGATTTGAACCTATTGAGTACTCCTGCCCTGAGAGCAGCGCATTATACAGTAAAAATAACACAGCAATATGAACGTAAAGAGTACTCCTGCCCTGAGAGCAGCGCATAATACACTAAAAATAACAGCGATTTGAACCTATTGAGTACTCCTGCCCTGAGAGCAGCGCATTATACACTAAAAATAACAGCGATTTGAACCTATTGAGTACTCCTGCCCTGAGAGCAGCGCATTATACAGTAAAAATAACACAGCAATATGAACGTATTGAGTACTCCTGCCCTGAGAGCAGCGCATTATACACTAAAAATAACAGCGATTTGAACTATTGAGTACTCCTGCCCTGAGAGCAGCGCATTATACACTAAAAATAACATTGATTTGAATCTATTGAGTACTCCTGCCCTGAAAGCAGCGCATTATACACTAAAAATAACAGCGATTTGAACCTATTGAGTACTCCTGCCCTGAGAGCAGCGCATTACAGTAAAAATAACACAGCAATATGAACGTATTGAGTACTCCTGCCCTGAGAGCAGCGCATTATACACTAAAAATAACAGCGATTTGAACCTATTGAGTACTCCTGCCCTGAGAGCAGCGCATTATACACTAAAAATAACACAGCGATATGAACGTATTGAGTACTCCTGCACTGAGAGCAGCGCATTATACACTAAAAATAACAGCGATTTGAACCTATTGAGTACTCCTGCCCTGAGAGCAGCGCATTATACACTAAAAATAACAGCGATTTGAACTATTGAGTACTCCTGCCCTGAGAGCAGCGCATTATACACTAAAAATAACACAGCGATTTTAATCTATTGAGTACTCCTGCCCTGAGAGCAGCGCATTATACACTAAAAATAACAGTGATTTGAACCTATTGAGTACTCCTGCCCTGAGAGCAGCGCATTATAGCCAACACTAAAAATAACAGTGATTTCAACATATTGAGAACTCCTGCCCTGAGAGCAGCGCATTATACAGTAAAAATAACACAGCGATTTTAATCTATTGAGTACTCCTGCCCTGAGAGCAGCGCATTATACACTAAAAATAACAGTGATTTGAACCTATTGAGTACTCCTGCCCTGAGAGCAGGCATTATACACTAAAAATAACAGCGATTTGAATCTATTGAGTACTCCTGCCCTGAGAGCAGCGCATTATACACAAAAAATAACAGTGATTTGAACCTATTGAGTACTCCTGCCCTGAGAGCAGTGGATTATAGCCAACACTAAAAATAACAGTGATTTCAACATATTGAGAACTCCTGCCCTGAGAGCAGCGCATTATACAGTAAAAATAACACAGCAATATGAACGTAAAGAGTACTCCTGCCCTGAGAGCAGCGCATTATACACTAAAAATAACAGCGATTTGAACCTATTGAGTACTCCTGCCCTGAGAGCAGCGCATTATACACTAAAAATAACACAGCGATTTTAATCTATTGAGTACTCCTGCCCTGAGAGCAGCGCATTATACACTAAAAATAACACAGCGATATGAACCTATTGAGTACTCCTGCCCTGAGAGCAGCGCATTATACACTAAAAATAAAACAGCGATTTTAACCTATTGAGTACTCCTGCCCTGAGAGCAGCGCATTATACACTAAAAATAACAGTGATTTGAACCTATTGAGTACTCCTGCCCTGAGAGCATCGTATTATACACTAAAAATAACACAGCGATATGAATCTATTGAGTACTCCTGCCCTGAGAGCAGCGCATTATACACTAAAAATAACACAGCGATATGAATCTATTGAGTACTCCTGCCCTGAGAGCAGCGCATTATACACTAAAAATAACACAGCGATTTTAACCTATTGAGTACTCCTGCCCTGGAGCAGCGCATTATACACTAAAAATAACAGTGATTTGAATCTATTGAGTACTCCTGCCCTGAGAGCAGAGCATTATACACCAAAAATAACACAGCGATTTGAATCTATTGAGTACTCCTGCCCTGAGAGCAGCGCATTATACACTAAAAATAACAGCGATTTGAATCTATTGAGTACTCCTGCCCTGAGAGCAGCGCATTATACACAAAAAAATAACAGTGATTTGAACCTATTGAGTACTCCTGCCCTGAGAGCAGTGCATTATAGCCTACACTAAAAATAACAGTGATTTGAACATATTGAGTACTCCAGCCCTGAGAGCAGCGCATTATACAGTAAAAATAACAGCGATTTGAACCTATTGAGTACTCCTGCCATGAGAGCAGCGCATTATACACTAAAAATAACACAGCGATATGAACCTATTGAGTACTCCTGCCCTGAGAGCAGCGCATTATACACAAAAAATAACAGTGATTTGAACCTATTGAGTACTCCTGCCCTGAGAGCAGTGGATTATAGCCAACACTAAAAATAACAGTGATTTCAACATATTGAGAACTCCTGCCCTGAGAGCAGCGCATTATACACTAAAAATAACACAGCGATATGAACGTATTGAGTACTCCTGCCCTGAGAGTAGGGCTGGGCGATAAATCGATTTTATCGATTAACTCGAATGTGTAGCTTACGCGAGTTTACGCCGATTTTTTTGAATGAAAATCGGTTTTCTCTTTAACAACCGCCGACGCGCCCATATGGGCTCCCGTAGTTCCGACCGCGCTCAGCGCTTGCCATGATAGAGATACACAAACAACATGGCAAATGAACAAAACCGCGGCAGCAGAAGCACACCCGCCGAAAACATTTACAAACTGAATCTGCAGGGCCGCCAACTCTCACGAGTTCACTGAGAGACACGCAATTGTCACTTTTTACACGCTCTCACACACACATCCATTTCCTCACGCAGAGAAACATCGCGAAGCAAAGAGGAAACTGACACCGACATACAAGACAGAGCAGGTTACTGTTGATATGAAACAGATTCTCGGCTCTCAGATTCTGTTAATTTTATTACGAAATTCAAACAATAAACACCGTTTTGGCGCTTGTAAATGTGACGTGAAAGATCGCTGACAGATCTCAGTTCAAGCGGCACATGAACCGATCATCTGTTAGCCTACTCTTCACTACTAACTTACCCAAATGTAGCTAATGAAATCAATCCATCAGTGTTTTTCAACCGCGGAAAGATGTCCATAAAAAGAGGTCCATAAAACAGCTGGAGAACAACATGTGTCACGTAACGTTACATTTACCTCAGGATGCCGTTTAATGACCCATAGCACGCATGTTAGTTGGACTTAAAATAATTGCTATAGAGAGGAGTATTTGGCTAAATATGATAACTATATTACACATTTATTATATTTTACCTATATCATTAAAATATTATAACGTTTGTTATTATAAAAAACGCATTATGTTTAATTTGAGTTAGTTTTAACCTTTAATAATACCAGCTGACAGGGCTCTCTGTATGTTTACAGCATTAGGTGATTTATTTTTGGAGAACAATTAACATAACACTTTAACATATCTACTGTACCTAATATTTATCCAAAGGAATTGATATTGAATCAATATCAGAATCAAAATCACATGAATTGAATTGAAATTGTGAAATTTGTGTTAAGCAATAATAAAAACAGTAGCATACCAGTCTTTATGCATGTAAACATTGTGTTTACATAGTTAATAAACTTGATAAAATGATGTTTAGTTACCAAATAATTTGACAATCACAATAAACTTCTTGTGATGCAAGTTTTTTTTTTCTTTACACATCCCCCCAATCCACCCATTTTATGTTATGTTACATTTACACTAGGCTATTTACAATGACAGGACCCTCTGGTCTTTTTGGGTTGTTGTTTCTGATTGCACTTTAATCCAGATAATATCCCAGAAGGGAATATCAAAACAAAATAAAGTAAAAACTTGTTTTGAACAATTTCTTTGTCATCTGAGGATTGATTTTAAGTAGGGAGAGAAAAAAATCGATTTAAATCGTAAATCGGATTTTTTGTCAAAAAATCGGGGATTTTTTTTTAGGCCATATCGCCCAGCCCTACCTGAGAGCAGTGCATTATACACTAAAAATAACAGCGATTTGAACCTATTGAGTACTCCTGCCCTGAGAGCAGAGCATTATACACTAAAAATAACAGCAATATGATTGTATTGAGTACTCCTGCCCTGAGAGCAGCGCATTATACACTAAAAATAACAGCGATTTGAACCTATTGAGTACTCCTGCCCTGAGAGCAGCGCATTATACACTAAAAATAACACAGCGATTTTAATCTATTGAGTACTCCTGCCCTGAGAGCAGCGCATTATACACTAAAAATAACAGTGATTTGAACCTATTGAGTACTCCTGCCCTGAGAGCAGTGCATTATAGCCAACACTAAAAATAACAGCAATATGATTGTATTGAGTACTCCTGCCCTGAGAGCAGCGCATTATACAGTAAAAATAACAGCGATTTGAACCTATTGAGTACTCCTGCCCTGAGAGCAGCGCATTATACACTAAAAATAACAGCGATTTGAACCTATTGAGTACTCCTGCCCTGAGAGCAGCGCATTATACACTAAAAATAACACAGCGATTTTAATCTATTGAGTACTCCTGCCCTGAGAGCAGCGCATTATACACTAAAAATAACAGCGATTTGAACCTATTGAGTACTCCTGCCCTGAGAGCAGCGCATTATACACTAAAAATAACACAGCGATTTTAATCTATTGAGTACTCCTGCCCTGAGAGCAGCGCATTATACACTAAAAATAACAGTGATTTGAACCTATTGAGTACTCCTGCCCTGAGAGCAGTGCATTATAGCCAACACTAAAAATAACAGTGATTTCAACATATTGAGAACTCCTGCCCTGAGAGCAGCGCATTATACAGTAAAAATAACACAGCGATTTTAATCTATTGAGTACTCCTGCCCTGAGAGCAGCGCATTATACACTAAAAATAACAGCGATTTGAATCTATTGAGTACTCCTGCCCTGAGAGCAGCGCATTATACAGTAAAAATAACACAGCAATATGAACGTAAAGAGTACTCCTGCCCTGAGAGCAGCGCATTATACACTAAAAATAACACAGCGATATGAGCCTATTGAGTACTCCTGCCCTGAGAGCAGCGCATTATACACTAAAAATAACACAGCGATATGAGCCTATTGAGATACTCCTGCCCTGAGAGCAGCACATTAAAAATAACACAGCGATATGAGCCTATTGAGTACTCCTGCCCTGAGAGCAGCGCATTAAAAATAACACAGCGATATGAACCTATTGAGTACTCCTGCCCTGAGAGCAGTGCATTATAGCCTACACTAAAAATAACAGTGATTTCAACATATTGAGTACTCCTGCCCTGAGAGCAGCGCATTATACACTAAAAATAACAGCAATTTGAACCTATTGATTACTCCTGCCCTGAGAGCAGAGCATCATACACCAAAAATAACACAGCGATATGAACCTATTGAGTACTTCTGCCCTGAGAGCAGCGCATTATACACTAGAAATAACACAGCGATTTGAATCTATTGAGTACTCCTGCCCTGAGAGCAGCGCATTATACACTAAAAATAACAGCGATTTGAATCTATTGAGTACTCCTGCCCCGAGAGCAGTGCATTATAGCCTACACTAAAAATAACAGTGATTTGAACATATTGAGTACTCCTGCCCTGATAACACAGCAATATGAACGTATTGAGTACTCCTGCCCTGAGAGCAGCGCATTATACACTAAAAATAACAGCGATTTGAACCTATTGAGTACTCCTGCCCTGAGAGCAGCGCATTATACACTAAAAATAACACAGCAATATGAACCTATTGAGAACTCCTGCCCTGAGAGCAGAGCATTATACACTAAAAATAACAGCGATTTGAACCTATTGAGTACTCCTGCCCTGAGAGCAGCGCATTATACACTAAAAAAAACCATTGATTTGAATCTATTGAGTACTCCTGCCCTGAAAGCAGCGCATTATACACTAAAAATAACATTGATTTGAACCTATTGAGTACTCCTGCCCTGAGAGCAGCGCATTATACACTAAAAATAACATTGATTTGAACCTATTGAGTACTCCTGCCCTGAGAGCAGCGCATTATACACTAAAAATAACACAGCAATATGAACCTATTGAATACTACTGCCCTGAGAGCAGCGCATTATACACTAAAAATAACACAGCGATATGAACCTATTGAGTACTCCTGCCCTGAGAGCAGCGCATTATACACTAAAAATAACACAGCGATATGAGCCTATTGAGTACTCCTGCCCTGAGAGCAGCGCATTATACACTAAAAATAACACAGCGATATGAGCCTATTGAGTACTCCTGCCCTGAGAGCAGCACATTAAAAATAACACAGCGATATGAGCCTATTGAGTACTCCTGCCCTGAGAGCAGCGCATTAAAAATAACACAGCGATATGAACCTATTGAGTACTCCTGCCCTGAGAGCAGCGCATTATACACTAAAAAAACACAGCAATATGTACCTATTGAGTAGCCTACTCCTGCCCTGAGAAAAGCATATTGCCTAGTAGGCTACACAATGAATGACACACTATGAAACTACCGAGTAGCCCATTTCTGCTCGCAACGCTAGGGCGGGAGATCTATAATTTTGAACGAGTTAACATATGTGATCGCATATTGGCTTCACAGACAGCGCGATCATATGCCAGTGACAGTGTTAATGCTAATGCAATAACAACGTTAGCTGCTTTGGTGTGGTCGAAATGCAGGCATCAAAATGCATCCGAGACTAATTATTTGTTATTTGTGCATTTTTAATGTTCCCCAGTTATCTTAGTAAACTTTAGAGGCTGTTTATCTGTGAATTTCAACAAAACATAATAAATTAACTTACCTTACGATTAATGCGATCTTTCTCCCACGAACAGTCAATAACGTACTCCGTCTGTAAATTCCTTCCCTCCAAATTTCCAAATGCCTTGATCCCACCTCTACTTTAATTTCATTGGTTGAATCTGTGAACCAATCATTTTCTTTTCTGCCCTTAGAACAAGTTTGAGTAAGTAAAACTCCCATCTGCACTTCAACTGTTCCTTAAATGACATTTTCTGTTTTCCATTTGAAAACTACCTGCAGCAAGTCAAGAAAAACTTGAGGAGCGGGAGAAATCCCTTGGAACAAGTGACTAGGCGTTTGTCTGAAATCGAGCAATCAGAAGTGGACAATAGCCAAAGACACCCTAAAGTGTTTGCCTCTGTTAAAGAAAAGGACAGTTGTTTTCTTTTGAGGGACAACAGCTTTTGTTCGACAGAAAAATGCATGCGGGACTTTTGTTTGTGAAATTCTGCGCTAGCGTCACACTTCACCATTATTTCACCAACCGTGTAGCTCTGGAATTCTGAACATAGTGTGCATAGGAAATGGTCATGTCAGAATGAAAAATGCACTACTGCAAGAAAGGGATCTGTTCCGGAAGGTGGCCTGCCTCCCTCAGGAACCTGGTGGTTTTGTCCTCATACCCCTTCGCCATGGACTGGAACACACATATTAAAGGTTGTATCAGCGATTTCAGGCCAAAAAAAGGCCCAAACATAAATGATCACATTCATCTAATCTTTCCTAACGATCCGCTAGCTGCCCGCCCCATAAGCAGGCCATCAAAAAAACACATCTCTGTAGGCAGCCTAGGCTCTGAGATCTGCACACAAAAACAATTGGTTTCACCAACCACTTAAAACCAAATTAAATAGTGTTTCAACCAATCACCGACAGGGGGTGGGTGTTGTGAGGTTTTGCGCTCGTGTGCGGCTGCACGCAAAGTCGGAGCTAAAGAAGAAGCCAGCATCTATCAACGAACAAGAGAAATTGAACATGCCTGAGTCAATCCCCAAGAGGAGGAGGAGGATTAGGGCGAGGGAATACCATCGTGATTATTGCAAGACACACATAGTTATCGGGAAGACTTTTGAAAGGTGGAGAGAACTTAAAGAGCTGAACATTTTTAAATCGGACGCAGAGGTTGCACTGTTTCTTCTGGTCAGGTGAGTAGCTGCCTGTGCTGACTTTTTTGGATGTGAACTGTGTGTGAAAATATCCCTCTTGAAAAAAAATGAGTTATTTATAAATGTGCATGCATGATAGTTTTTTTTCATGATGCATGAAACGGGAGGGAGGGGCGAGCTAACTTGGTTTGTTTGGGATCTCGCTTCAAACACAAACAGAAGTGACTTCACCCACAATTGCTGATACAATCTTTAAGGTTACATTTTCTTATTATTTTAACTAGATTCCATCAGGGATCATCAAAGCTGATCACCTGTTTCCATCTGTTTGTTTTCTATATCTTCCTCTGTGACTCCTGCATGTCCTTTCTCACTGCATCCATAAACCTCCCGGGCCTCTCTCTGTCCTTTTGCCACAATATCCTACTCCCAATGTAACCCTCATCGCTCTTCCATTCATGTCCAAACCCTCTCAACCTCAGAACATTAAACTAAAATATTAAAACCTTCTGCTTTCCAGGTCTGTTTAGAGGGAGGGTACCCGAGAGGAGGAGGGTGTAGTTCCTGACAGTTGGATCGACAGAGAAATGAAAACCGTCAGATGGCCACGTAAAATGAGCATCACAAAAACAGAAATAGCTATAAAGGACAAAATGAACCCACTGGATGACATTCTCATTAATCAAGATGAAAATTACTTTAGGCAAAATTTGCATAGATTAATAGAAAATTAAATACATTACCATGTCAAAATATTGTTGATTTGTTTTTTTTTGTTTTGTTTTTAAGTTGAAGTTGAATTGTCTAATTTCTAGATAAGCGTCGTGAATGTGACACCTACAACCTGACCAGCCAGGCAGAGGAGGAGGATGATGAGGTGATTAGATCGACAAGGAAGCGCACTAAAAAAGCGTCCAGTCAGTGTTGGCACATCAACTTACTCGAGTTGTTAGCATTACATCTTGTGTTGTGCCGCTTACAAGTCGCTACAAGTCAAGCAAATACTGGTCCGTACAGACAGCACCTGTGACCGTTGTGTACATCAACCGTCAGGGTGGTCTACGCTCCCGCCGCATGTCACAATTCGCCCGCCATCTCCTTTTTTTGAGTCAGAAGCATCTGAGGTCGCTTTGTGCCATTTATATTCCGGGCCTGCTCAACCGGTAGCCGAAGAGGGAGACGGCGCAGGTGCTACCGGGAGAATGGCGACTCCATCCCCAGGTGGTCCAGCTGATTTTCAGGCGCTCCGGGACCGCACAGGTATATCCGTTTGCCGCCCCGGACATGTCTTACTGCCAGTTGTTCTATTCCCTGACCGAGGAGACCCTTGGCACGGATGCTCTGGCACACAGTTGGTCCCCGGGCCTACGCAAGTATGCGTTTCTCACAGTGAGATGAGAATAAATCTCATCTAGGGTGGTGATGAGAAATCCGCCTCGCCCGCTCTCTATACCCTCTTGGGATTTGTCTCTGGTCCTTTCGGCTCTTCAGAGAAAACCCTTTGAGCCTTTGCAATCAGCTGAGTTAAAATTCTGTCTTAAAAGTCTGTTTTGTAAAACAGTACTCCTGGTTACATTGGCCTCCATCAAGAGGGTAGAGGACCTGCATGCATTTTCGGTCGACGAATCGTGCCTGGAGTTTGGCCCAGCTAACTCTCACTTGATCCTGAGACCCCGGCCCGGATACGTGCCCAAGGTTCCTACCACTCCCATCCGGGACCAGGTGGTGAACCTTCAAGCGTTGCCTTCGGAGGGGATAGACCCAGCCCTGGCTTTTCTCTGTCCCGTCAGCGCTCTGCACCGTCAGCGCTCTGCACCTGTACGTGGACAAAACGCAAAGCCTCAGGACCTCAGATCAGCTCTTCAATGTGGTTGAGAGCCCACTCCACTAGGAGTGTCGCTTCTTCTTGGGCGCTGACTCTCAGAGCGGCTCTGGAAAGGCATTCATGTTCTCATATAGTGAGAATGCAGAGCCTGAAAAACAAAACATGTCACTCACGCTTGCTTCATTGTGTGTGTGTATGTGAGGTAAATTATACCGTGCGCCTGCACCACTCATTCACACAGAGACATAATTCGGTCGCTGTACCAAGTTCGGTACCCTACCCCAGTTTTGAAATAGCCTACACTATAAAATATAATTTCATTATATTTTTACTTTGCCGGTTTCATAATTAATGAAAACAAATTTTATTGCAGACATAATTTAAATTTGTATATTTCAACAACAAAATGGAATAGAAACAAAATTATATTAAAAAGTTTATATAAAAGTGTTTTGCAGTGCAATTTAAATGTTTATATACAACTGTTTTTATCTGTTTATTATTAAATAAACTTTGGTTTCTTTTTAGTTAAAACTGATGAGAAGTGACGTTGAGGTAAAACTGTGGCTTCTTGAATACACAATGGAAGTGAAGTTTTTATGTGAAGTATGTTTTATTATTCAAAATGTTTTATTATTAATAATAAAGCAGCATGACAACCAGGGCTGCCTGTAGATGGTTTTGTGGCAAATGTATGTAAGTTAACTAAAGTTAGACTTTGCAAGGCTGATAATCAGTGTTGGGAAAGTTCATTTTCTACATGAACTAGTTCAAAGTTCAGTTCACACATTTTAAAATGAACTAGTTCAGTTCATAGTTCATACTTCAAAAAATGAACTAGTTCATAGTTCTTTTTTTCTAGTTCATAGTCCATATGTTGCTGCGAGCTTCTTTTTTTATTGCCACAGCCCATATACAACCACAGACAGCAATTATTTTATCGACTGGCAAAGTTTGCACAGAAATGTAAGATTTTCCCATCCTCACCGACCTTGTCATAAAACTCGTTTAAATGATCATACGACGCCTCGCTCGCTGCTTTGTCGACTACATGCTGCTTTTTGTTTTGATGACGCATGCGGCAGTGCGTGCGACACTGGTGGCTGATGTTGCCAGATTGGGTGTTTTTTTCGCTACATATTAAGGCGTTTTCGCCTGGAAGGCTTTATAGAAATCTGGCACCCCGTTCACAGACACCAGAATGAACGCGTTCACAGTAACGTTCATCAGGCAGTAATTCAGTACGTTCAGTTCACGCTCGCCCAAAATATGAACGAGTTCATGAACTATCGTTCATTGAACGCGTTCAGGCACAACACTGCTGATAATGGTGTTATTCGGTTTTTAACCCTCTGGGATCGGCAAACGCGCCGGCGCGTTTTGTTGCATTTTTTCCTTATCAGTGCAAAAGATAATCAAATTACTCTGTTGATCTTACATATAAGTGTTGTACATCATTAGATCCTGTTAAGTGTCTATTTGTTTGTGGGTACTCACAATAAAAACAAAGTGTTGTGCTTTTCGTCAAATAAAGAAAAATAAACATGATGCGCGTTTTGCCTTCTCTCTGTCAGTGAGGTCCATTCTGAAACGCGTCCGAAAAATGAACTGTAATTCAGTCAATACTTGTCACAGAGATACGAGAGATTTCTCTTTATGAAGCTGAAATTCTCTTCTTTTAAATGAAGTAATTTATTTTAAAAAAAATATTTCCAGTTTATGTAATCCGTTTGAAACCAAGGAGAGGTATAGTTTTTTCATTCTCCCTTCATTATCTTTAATGAGCGCCACGCCCCAGAGCTTTTCACATGGTAAATAGGCGATCTATGCATCGCACATGCGGCACGCCCCCCGATCAATGCCATAACAACACGAAGTTTCTTCATCAGATTCACTCATAGTTCATCGGGTTTTGAGGATGGCAGCACGCTACTCCTTCAGATGATTCTGGACACCCTTGTGGAAAAAATGTGCACTTTAGTGTACTTTTATAAAGTGTACTTATTACACAAATAATATACTTTTAAGGTATACACTTAAGTGTGAATCAAATGCAATTTTTTCACCGGTCTGAATGCACATTAAAGGTGCTATGTGGAACTTTTCTACTAAAATGAATCCTTTTTTTATTGCCTGTGTGTGAAGGGGTTGTAATCACACATTACAATGATCCACTTGTCGAGTTTTGCTATTACCTCTGAAGGCCAATATTCATATTTTTATGTGAAGTCTCCGGGTCGGATTTACAGCGAAATCCAACGGATGTGACGTGCATGCGCGCTCCCGACCCTCTCTCCTATATATACAGTCCAGAGCCACTGATACAGTCTATTGTAGACGGTCAGGGAGTTACGTCCGGTTAAAGGCGCACGTTTTTCGGCTTATATCTCGGTCAATCTTTGATCAATATTCCCAAGACTCTAATCGTTCGTAGTGCTGGACGGGGCCTTTCGAACGAGCCCAACCCCGAGGTCCAACTCGCCCCGCTCCCCGAGTTATAGCCGTTCGAAATCGGGGGTCCCAGCGAACGGCGATCCGGTATGGGGCATCCCCGAGCCCCGCCACTCTAGCATTCAGGCAAGGGTCCCCCCGGGACCCCCTCCCCCGAATTTGAGCTCTCTGGGTCTTTGTGGGTCTTTTCAAATATATCACATATTAAGTTCAAATAAAATGCAATAAGTTATCATTAAGAGTGATTTTTTGGTACCACTTAAGTGGGACTTTAATACAACTTTATATTTACTTTAAAATGTATTTAAAATGTATTTAAAGTGCACTGCTCAATGCACTGACAAGCAATTAATGTAAACTAAAATGTACTTTAATGTCAGTTAACAATACACTTAAATGTGTATTTAGTGTAATGTTTTCGACAAACTTATTGCATATTATATTTAATTGATTTCAAATGTATCACAGATTAAGCTCAAATTAAATGCTATTAGTTGATATTAAGAGTGATTTTTTGGAACAAATAAAGTGGGATTTTAATACATTTGTATATGAACTTTGAAATATGGTAAAAGTGTACTTCCAAATATACTGACAAGCAATTAATGTGAACTAAAATATACTTTAATGTAATATACATGTACACTATTATAAAATTAAATACGTTTGTAATTAAAAAATAATAATAATAAAGTTGCAATTTATTTCAAATTTGGACAAAATAAAGTCTTAATAACCTAGTTACAATCAACACAAATTCAATTTAAAACCCTCTACATTTACTGACAAAACAATCTCTAAAATAAATACATAAAAACCTTTCTGTTGATGCACAAGAAAAAAACAAAGAAACACTATACATAAACAGTTACAACACTTTAAAGGGATAGTTTGCTTTAAAATGAAAAATCTGTCATTATATACGCACCCTCAAGTTTTTCAAACCTGTATGAATTTTTCTTCTGCTGAACACAAGGAAGACATTTGGAAAAATGCCAGTAACCAAAGAGTTAACTGGTCCCATTGACTTCCATGGTATTTTGTTTCCTACTATGTATAACTTGCAAATGGAAAAGATACAAAGCATTAAAAGTTATAGGGATACTTGGTGACTTGATAGCAGTGTTTTAGCTTGGTGTGCTGGCTGGGCAAAAATTCATAATAAATCTTGTAACATCACCTCATCAATACAGGTCTGTGATTCCACACTGCTTACTCTGTATCTCCAATAACAAATGTGAACTGATCCTGCAAAATGAATGTTTAATCCAGATAAGCACAACAATATTACATATTACAAAACAAATAGTAACTGAACAACTCGCTCTTCAAATGCAAAACGAAATTAAATACATTACACATTATTTCTAGAGGTGGGTGATTAAATATGTATGATGGTTAAGATTGATTAATATATAAATGTCTTCGAGAGTTACAATATTGGATCAGCATTCAGCATGCAAATTTAACTTTAAGTCATTTAGTTTGTTTAAAATGATTTAAAAAGTCGGTTTAATAAAAATAAATAAATGAATAAATATATTTATAAAAAACACATTTCAGTAGACAAATTCCTCGAACACGCCCACACACGCGAGCACATTACGATGTAAGACATTATAAGAATGCAATCATAGATAAATTATTGGAAACAATGATTAATTTATCTCGAATTCTATTGCGTATAGCAACGTTACTATCTGCTATTAAAAAGCACTCTTAATCGCAATATCAACTGCGGTGAAAAAAATTCAATAAAGAAAGCATCAAGATATAGGCTACTTACTTGACTGATTATTTGCAGTATAACATCTCATCTGCAAACAGCCAAACGTGGCGCTCCTTTTGTTCTCTTGTTTGGGAAGCTTCAGTTTCCTCATGCATCGCGATTACAGAAACATAACAGCGCATTTTTCAAACTCTAGTGAAGTAGTGCGTCATCGTGACGTAGTATATCTGGCGCATGCGCATTAAACACCATGTTTGTATATAGAGTATATTTTTATTTCTGTTTAATTAAGTTTAAGTTGTTCTAACTCATTTTGTTATTAGACTCTGTAAGTTCACAAAACTTTACTCTTTCACCTAACTAAAAGTCAATATTTTTGTTCAGTGTAGTGTAGATTGCAATTAAATGTGTTTAATTGACTTAGAACAACATAATGATATTGAAAGTATTCTGTTCACAGATGTAAAGTACAACACATTACTGTTATGCTAAGACAGTGTATATTATAGACTAAACACATTTAAAATACATGAACAAATTATTTTTGGACAACACACTTGAGTTGAAATTAAAGTGAATTACTTTCCATGTTTTCCATTAAAATTATTATTTTATTTAGTATATTAGTCAATACATCAAAATAAATTTCATTTAATAATTTAAAAAAACACTATAAAATCATAATTATTTAAAATGTATGTTTAAGTAAAACTTAAGTAGACACAATTAAAAAGTGTTTTTTTAAAACATGCACTTAATTGTGTTTAGAAATATTGTGATGAAAGTGTACTTACTTTAAGTTAAGCTTAATTAGATATTATTACAAAGTGCATTTGTAAAAAAGTGCACTTAAGTGTGTTTAGAAATGTGATCATGAAAGTGTACTTTCTTTAAGTAAAACTTAATTAGACATTATTACAAAGTGCATTTTTAAAAAGTACACTTAAGTGTGTTTAGAAATATTGTCATGAAAGTGTACTTACTTTAAGTTAAACTTAATTACATATTATTACAAAGTGCATTTTTAAAAGTGCACTTAAGTGTGTTTATAAATATTGTGATGATAGTGTACTTACTTTAAGTTAAACTTAATTAGATATTATTACAAAGTGCATTTGTAAAAAGTGCACTTAAGTGAGTTAATAAATATTGTCATTAAAGTGTATTCCCTTTAAGTTCACTTAAGTGGTCTTTAATTTTAATTATATTATATTATCTGCAAGTACACTTTTCAAAAAGTATACTTTTATGAGTTTAAGCACACAAAAAGTACGCTTTCAATACAATTAAGCACACTTCTGTTTCACAAGGGCAGCGAAGAATTCACCTTTTCCTCAGAGGAATTTGAAACTCGGACGACGAACGGCTGCATTTTGAAGAACGAAGGATACAAGTTCGGAGTAAGTTGTTTAATGTTATATAAATCCTTTTCTGATCATAGAGCTCAAATGCATTTTCAGACTATATTTTGCCTAGCTTTTGACATAGGAAATATTACCTCCCAATATCCCTAACATTCGTGTAGGCCTATACGCTCATGTAAACTTATTGAATAACTGCTTAGGTTATAATGATTTATTGAAATATATCGATCCGCAAGGTTTGTTTGAGTACTTTAGTGGTCTAGTGGCAGATCTTTTGCCAAGCGTGTCAGAGGTTACGGGTTCTAATCCGCCCTCGGTATAGTTTTTTTTTCTCTCTCATCAAAACCGAATATGTTCATCAGTGGTTACAGTCTATATCAAGCAGGGACACACGTTTGTGTTTTATTTTGTGATTTCACCGGAATGAATAGTGTCCGCAACGGCGATAGATTGAAGAGCGCGTCCGAGTGAAGACTGCGTGCGCGCCACCACAAGAGAACACTGTATCCATGACACTGATAGCAGCGGACACGAGCGCTCAGCTTGAGTTCAAAAACAAAACATTTGAGCGGACTAAATGAATGCTCTGCTAGTTAACTGGAGATGTTTTATTTGTATTAGGTACATCCGTGCCTCAATGCCTGGGTGGCGCCTTGTATGGCTGACACCGCCGTCGGTGTATAAATGGGTGAATGTGAGGTAAAATGTAAAGCGCTTTGGTGGCCATTGGGTCTGTTAAAGCGCTGTAAATGCAGTCCATTTACCATTTACCATTTTTACCATTCCAAAAGTTGTGGGTACAAAATGACTCATGACGAAATCTGGTGGGGACGCGTACCCACTGTCCCCACCGAAATCGACGCCTATGCAAATATGTGGTACTGTCTAAATACAATATATTTTTTATATATAAATGTTCAGTTTTGGTTAGTCTATGACACTATCATGCGTAAATACTGCCTTATGCATAGATGTTTGTGAATAGATGTGTAAATGTTTGAAATGTAGTGATGTGTCGTTCGCGAACGATCCGTTCATTGAGTGTATCAGTAAATGCGTGCGTCTATATGGGCCATAAACAGATACTCGCGGTGATGCGGTCTATACGGCCCATCAATAGATGTTTCTCCGTCCATCAACAGATACATTGTGCATCCATACCCATTAATTGTCCATCAGTTTACTTTGGCTGCAAATATAAATGGACAGATGTCAGCATCAGTGAGATATACTGCTACATAACTAACCATCAGCCTTCAGAAATCATTCTGATATGATTTTTTTTAAATCGATGTTGGAAACAGTTGTGCTGCTTAATTTTTTTTGACCTGTGATATTTTTTTTAAGATTCTTTGAATACATTTTTTTAATATAAAAAAAACAAGTTTGGTCTTTTTATGTTTTTTTTTTTTAAGGATGTGTGATAGGAATGACTTTAAGTCTTTATGTTCTTAGAAAGATTTCTATTTTGAATAAATGCTGTTCTTTTTAACTTTTTATTCATCAGTGAATCATTCTTAGTCCAGGCTGCCTCACAGCACCTTGATGGGCCATTAGCCATTGGGGGAGTGTCTTTTGTCTTCCCAGGTGTAAATCACATTAAAATTCATGGCCCTTCACACATACCCTGCATACAGCACTGCTGACCCAAAAACTGACGTAAGAAATTTTAATCGTTATATCGATGTTTGTGAAAGAGTGGTCAGAATGATTTTCACTTCATTTTGAAGTAAAAATTCTAGCCTACAAGAATAGTAACTCAAAAGTATTGTGGACAACTATTCAGTATGTGTTAAATGGCCTTATTGCGGTGACATTTTTTTCCCCAAAAGATACTAACCACGCATAATATTTTTTCTATAAAATGCAAACATGTACATCCATTTTGCTCACATATTATTGTAGCAGAGTTTGTGCTGAATACAGCAAATTTATATGTTGGCAAATGGTATGTTTTAAGTAGCTGAAATAAGCACAAATGTCAGGGCATGTCAAAACATCTCAAGGGCTCCAATAACACCTCAGACCCCAGAGCGTTAAAGGATGATTTTTTTTATGGCTATATCTGCAATGTTGAGCAAAAGTTGCAGGAGAAAACAAGGATTTAAGCAGCTTGTTTGATGAAAGAAAAGAAAACAAGAACAGAATTCAAAAGGCACAGGCAACAAAACAATGACAATGAAATGGGACTAGGGCTTAAAAACAGACAGGTCAAGAGTCTATGCTTCATATAAAGAGATATATAATAATATAGATTGTCTTTTCTCTTTCTGTTTCTAGAAAAAAATTGACACCAATTAATTTTTTTTCATCCTTGAAGTGAACTTTTTGTCTGTATAGTTCTAGTAAATAGACAGTAAATCTAATAAAATTATGTTTTCAAATTCTTGAATAATTAGGTGTGACTGTCACATACAGAAACTCTTATTTGAGTTAATCTGGAGAAGCAATGAGTTAATAACTGAATTGAAAAACAAACTAGTTCTCATTACTTTGAGTACATAACCACAAATCTCAGTTTAGTGTAAGCATGCTACGGCAAAAAAGCAAAACTTGTTATACATTCTTTATGTTTATGTATGTACTATTTATGTGTCATTTCCTTGGGTACTGTATTGTACAAATACATGTCATCCAATTACATGTTTACATCAAACATTTGTACATTTTGTGACTTTATTCACTTTTAACTTTAATGTATTAATAGTACACTTATACTGTATGTTTCATACTAAATTATATGTAAAAGCATACCCAGTGGAAAAAAAATACTGTATTTGAATTTCGAAATACATTTATTTTGTGCTAAATATACTATAAAAAATACAGTTACTTATTCATGTACTTAATAAAAATACCCTGCAATTGTACTTTTGGTATACTAAGTAAACTGGTATACTTAAATTATGCTAAACTAGAACAACAAATGTTGTACTTAATGCATATTAGTTATCCATAAATAGTGCTGAAGTCCAACAAAAGATAAACATAAGTATGTTTGATTGTGCTAAAGTGGAACTATTGCAAGAATACTTTAGTTACACTTTAAATATCTTGCATTTAAAAACTGATATTATGATATTAAAATGACAGATGTCAAGCTCCTGAAAGATCAAATTCTAAAACCACTAGAAAGGCTCCATAAAAACAGTCCACATTCTGCACTACATTGAGATCACACCAGAGCCTCTGGTTGTTTGGACCAGATATTTATATGTGAAACCTTTTTATTTCATAGTTTAAACTAATATGATTATTAATTTGCAGAAATTTGGTTTAGGGCCATTTGTCCGACTGTGGATACTTAGAACTTAAAACTTAATGTGATAATTTGAACTTTTCTTCTCAGACACATTACATAAAATGTGTTTTTAGAAATGTTGCATATAGCAATGACATTTAAACTTACACAACTAAGAATAGTGTGAAAACAGTTTCCTTTTTATATCTATCTAAACTTATAGACAAAACGTCTCAGGTTACTATTGTAACCATAGTTCCCTGAGAAACAGGGAACGAGACGATGCGTCGATGACACCGTGGGAACGCCTCCAGCGTGACTGGGTCTGAAGCATCTATGCCAACTAGTCCAATGGAAAGCGAGAATGAGCGTCACGGGCGGGTGACATCATGACCAGGAAATGATAAAAGCATTTCCGCTGCGAAACGCCAGTTAGCTTCGAAATTTGCCGAAACAAGTCGATCGCAGGGACGCAGGAAGTATGGCAGAGGGACGCATCGTCTCGTTCCCTGTTTCTCAGGGAACTATGGTTACAATAGTTAACCTGAGACGTTCCCTTTATCAAAAAAGGGAACTCGCGATGCGTCGATGACGTCGTGGGAACGAGAATACCCAAAGCGCCATAATTCCAAGTACCTGAGTGTCAGTCTGTTGTACTAAGCACTGAGCACCTGAGAACCTGGGGCAGCATCCAGGTCTAAACTGTAAAATCTCATGAATATGAGCGGAGAGGACCAGCCCGCCGCATCACAAACATCTTGGAGAGAAACTCCATACAGTAAGGCTTTAGAGATCGCCATACTCCTGGTCGAGTGAGCTCGGACCACCAAACAACAAGGCTGGCCCGAGTACTCATATGCAAGTGAGATAGCCTCGACTATCCACTTACTGACTGTCTGTTTGGAGGCAGGAAGACCTTTCTTAGGTGATCCAAAGCAAATCAGTAATTGGTCGGACTTCCTGATTGAGGATGTCCGACGTACATAAGTGTCCAATGCTCGCACTGGACACAAGAGGTGCAGTCTTTCCTGGTCCGCAGTTGTAAAAGGAGGAGGACAGAAAGCCTGCAGCACAATAGGCCTCGGAGTCAAGGTCGGCACCTTAGGGACGTATCCCTGTTTTGGATATAGGAACGCCTTGACCATCCCCGGTGCAAATTCAAGGCAAGTGGGGGAGACCGAAAGGGCCTGAAGGTCACCAACTCTCTTGAGGGACGAAATAGCTAGCAGAAAGATAGTCTTAAGAGTAAGAAACTTATCTGAGACCGAATCTAAGGGCTCGAATGGAGCCCTAGACAGGCCTTCTAGAACTATAGTCAAATCCCAAGCTGGCAACCTAGTGCGAGTTGCAGGCCTTAGCCTCAAAGTGCCACGAAGGAAACGTGTAATCAGGGGTCTCGACCCAAAGATGTACCCCCCACCAGGGTGTGGTAAGCCGCAATGGCTGCCACGTAGACTTTTAGCGTGAAAGGGCATAGACCTGACACAAAGCGCTCCTGCAGGAACTCGAGTACTGTGTTCACAGAACAGTTAACTGGATCCCAATGATGTCGGTGACACCATAAAGAGAAAAATCTCCATTTAAGCGCATATAGTTTCCTAGTAGCTGGAGCTCTGGAGCTTAGGATGGTCTCAGCAGCCTCGGCTGAAAGACCACTCTCTATGAGTTGGGCCCCCTCAGAGGCCAAACCCACAGGTTCCAAATCTCTGGACGAGGGTGAAATATTGTGCCCCCGGCCTGAGACAAAAGGTCTCTCCTGATCGGGATCTCCAATGGATGCCCGTCTAGAAGATGGATCAGGTCCGAAAACCAGATCAGACTTGGCCAGCGTGGTGCTACTAGCAGTAGGCTTATTCCATACCGACGGGCCCGCTCCAGAACTCCTGGGAGCAGAGCAACAGGGGGGAAGGCGTACAGACGTAGCCTTGGCCACGTCTGCACCATAGCATCCAACCCCAGAGGGGCTGGGTGCGTAAGGGAATACCAGAGAGGACAGTGCGTTGTGTTCTGAGACGCAAACAGATCCACTTCTGCTGGGCCATATGCCTCCCAGATTCTCTCCACCGCCTCGGGGTGGAGTCTCCAGTCCCCTGGCCTCAGCTCCTGCCTCGACAGGATGTCTGCTCCTATATTCTGGTCCCCAGGAATATACACTGCCCTCAGGGAGAGTACCTTCCCCAGAGACCACAGGAGGATCTGGTGCGCCAATTTGCAAAGCGGGCGCGACCGCAGACCCCCCTGACGGTTCAGATAAGAGACCACTGATGTGTTGTCTGTTCGAACGAGCACATGATGGCCTCTTAGGTCCGGAAGGAAATGTCTCAACGCATTGAAGACGGCCATCATCTCCAGGCAATTTATGTGCCACGAAAGATGATGGCTTTTCCACAAACCCTGAACCGAGCGGCCTTCCATTACCGCTCCCCAGCCGGTGAGGGAAGCATCTGTCGAGATAGTAGCTCGATGGCAAAGAGCTCCCAACACCGGACCCTGGGTTAAGAACCAGTGCTTCCTCTCTATCTCTAAAGCCCCTTTCACACAGCACTTTGAACCCGGCAAATTGCCGGCAAATTGCCAGAGTGCCTTCTGTGTGAACGCAAACACGACCCGGGATTGATGCCGGGACCGATCCCGGGTTGGGGACCTAGTAACATTGCCGTGTTTAGACCCGGAACGCGCACTGTGTGAACAAAAGCCAGAACCAATGCCGTAACGGGTGTGTAATACTAGTGATGACACATGTGCCATCGCGCGACGCTGTTGCTCTTAGAAGAAAGTTTGTGTTTGTCATCAACAAAGAAAGAACGAAAAAATGTCTGCAACCTGGAATGAAGCAGAGACAGGAGCTCCTCACAATCCGCGCTGAAGCTGCGATCGTTTGCCAGCTCTGTGGAAAGGTGCGCGCGTGCACATGTTTTCGACGCATACGTTACACGTCTTATCCTGACGTCACGCGGCTTTCCGGGACATTAACGGGTTGTGTGTGAACGCACTCACAGATCCCGGCAAATCCCTGGCTGTGTGAATGAACCGAAATCAAACAATCCCGGGACAAATGCCGGGTTACATTATCCGTGTATTTTCCGGAATCTCTGTGTGAAAGGGGCTTATGGCTCGAAGGCATCGCCGCGTGACCTTGATCATACGGAGTGGGTTTCCCCTCGGGGAACAGGCCATGTACAACAGGCCAAAAGGTATCACGTTGGACGCTGCTGCCAGTAGACCCAACAGTTTCTCGAACTGTTTTAGAGTGCGTGACTGACCTAGCTTTAGCTCTTTGATGACTACCAGGATAGCAGCTACACGAATGGGCGATAGGTTGGCCCTCATCGTCACTGAATCCCATACCACACCAAGGAAAGTGGTCCTCTGTACTGGAGAAAGTACACTCTTCTTGGCATTGAGCCTCAACCCCAACATCTGCATATGAGCGAGAACGACACCTCGGTGCCGAACCGCCAACTGCTCTGATTCCGCTAGAATCAGCCAGTCGTCGATATAATTCAAAATGCGTATGCCCTGAAGCCTGAGAGGGGCTAAAGCTGCATCCATGCATTTCGTGAACGTGCGGGGTGACAAAGCTAGGCCGAAAGGAAGAACCCGATATTGGTATTCTTTGCCCCTGAAAGAAAACCTTAGGAACTTCCTGTGCTGAGGGAGGATGGAGATATGGAAGTATCCATCCTTTAGATCTATCGTGACAAACCAGTCCTCGGATCTGATTTGGGTCACAATCTGTTTGAGGGTCAGCATCTTGAACTTTAGTTTCTGAACTGACCGATTTAACAGGCGAAGATCTAAAATGGGACGCAACCCTCCATCCTCTCGAGGGTGGTCTCTGGTGTTACTGAGAGAGCCAAATCTGGAGCCTGAAACATAATGGCAGGAGCTACCTGACCTGACTGCTCTAAAGCCCCCCTCAGAGGGCACGAAACCGATGCTGTGCCGCAGCATAGCATCAGCGACTCGCTGGAGACCGCTGCGCCCTAAAGCACCGGAGGTGGCAGGGTTGGCAGGAGGGTCTCGTGAGGACCCCGAAATGGAACGGGCACCGTGTAATGAGGTGTACACCACTCCACTTCGGTCGGGGCTGTCCTCACAGGCCTGACGCCTAAACATCAAGACCTTTTTTTTTGAGCCAAAGCCTTCTTCGCCTGAAGAACGGTCCTCAGATCCGGCTTAGGCTTAGACGACTTCGGTTGAGAGGGTTGCGTCTGTCTCCAGTATCTACGTGGAGGAGCACGAGACGCAACACTCTCTTTTTGTTGCACACGATATGATGAGCTAGACGGCTGGGGCTGCTCACGCCCAGCAACCCCAGGGGGCTGGACACGGCGAGGGATTAACTTTTTAAAAACATCAGACTGCTTTTTAGACTCTTGGAACCTATCCACGACCGCGTGAACTGCGCCCCCGAAGAGACCAGAGGGTTCAAGTGGAGCGTCTAATAAAAAAGTTCGATCTTTCTCTTTAATCTCAGACAGATTTAACCATAAGTGCCTCTCAGTGGCTACCAAGGCTGCCATAGACTGCCCAATTGCTCTGGCGGTCTCCTTAGTAGCCCTGAGAGCAAGATCAGTAGCCCGACGAAGTTCTCGAACATCGTCCTGACTAATTCCCTCGCTATTATCCAAATCCCCCAGCATATCAGCTTGATAAGCCTGGAGCAGTGCCATAGTATGCAAACACGCTCCGGCTCGACCTGCTGCCGAATAAGCTTTGCCCACTAAATTAGATGTGTTTTTTAGCGGTCTAGTGGGCAAAACTGGGGCTTTCATGGAAGATGCAGGATCAGGCGCCAGATAACTGGCTAAATTTTGTTCAACCTGGGGCATCAACCATAACCGTACTCTCTTAGCCCTCTAATTTTTGAATATATATTGGTTTGAGGGTTAAAGACACGAGATGAAAACGGTTTATTCCACGATTTAGATAACTCGTTATGTAAATCAGGAAAGAAAGGAAGCCCTCGTGGTGGAGATAATGTGGCTGAAGAAACAAGCGCTCATCTAACTTGCTTTTGGGGCGAGTGCCCTGAATTTCAGATGGCCATTCAATATTTAATTTCTCTACAGCTCGTGACATGACATCCACCAGCTCATCATATGCCGGGGAAATAAAATGTGAATCCCTTTCCCCCATGTGTGCATTTTCACTCTCCAAACTCATAACATCAACTTCTTTGGAAGAAGAGCATTGTAGTAAAGGAGGGCTCTCTCCCCGGGCGGAAGAAACCACAAAGCGTGCTTCCGACACCGGGGAAGGAGAGATGGATCTCCCGGGTAAGGAAGGAGAAAAGGCCCTCGAACCTGTCTCCAACCCCTCCGAAAGATCCAATTGCGATCCCCAGGAATGCATTCTCCGCGTTGCCTCGGCAGACGCGGGTCCTGATCCCTGAGGATCGCGAGCCTGTCCACTCTGTTTGTCGAAGAGTGACAGGCGGGATCGGAGCATGCGAAGCGGAAGCTTCTCACAATGCTGGCACTCAGCCCCCTCGAAGGCTGATGCCGCATGCTCCAATCCCAAACAAATCACACAAAGCTCGTGTGTGTCCCCACCCGTTAAATAATGCGGGCAGGGAGGAACACACTGTTTGTAGATTTGTTTCGCCATAACGTTTCCAACAATATTGCAACAGACAACAATAAATAGACAGAGACAGTTTGACACAGATCGCTTGCTGAGGCAACAGAAGCTAACTGGCGTTTCGCAGCGGAAGTGCTTTTATCATTTCCTGGTCATGACGTCACCCGCCCGTGACGCTCATTCTTGCTTTCCATTGGACTAGTTGGCATAGATGCTTCAGACGCAGTCACGCTGGAGGCGTTCCCACGGCGTCATCACGACGCATCGTCTCGTTCCCTTTTTCGATAAAGGGAACAGGTTATATATGACTTTTTAGAATTCAACATCAGACAGTCCTGATATTGTTTGAGTGATTTCTACTATCATTGTACTTTCATTCTGACATGAAATTGATGTGTGGAAACAGGGAGTTTCCTTTTATATAACTTTTTATTTTACTTTTTCGTGAATTAACAAAAGAGCAAAGAAATAGACACACAATCTCTCATATGTAAATATGCGCAAATACATACACATCCACATTTACACAAGGCACACATAAGAGAAAAAAATATTGTTATTGAGTTTAGCTGGAAATATTATATCAGCTTCAATCTCACACTTACTCAACCATAATCTGAACATGTTATTAATGTAATAAAGAGAAAGTAAGAGACTCTATAACATCTCAGTGTTTATGATTGATCACGCAGCTCAAAGCATTATGGGTAGAATATCTCTACAGTCTATTCTGATTCATCAACACAGTTTCACTGATCCAGTACCAACCCTAAACCCAGGATAGAGCAGTTGAGTGAATGTGGTCTGGACTGTGTGGATGAGGCTCATTGTGTCAGATACGCTGTAGAAGGACAGAGTTCCTGCACTGTGATCCACATACACTCCTATTCTACTGTAATCCACACACATTCCTATTCTCCTGTGATCCACACACACTCCTGTTCTACTGCTGATGGGCTTTACAGGGAGTTTAGCCTCTATGTTATTGTGAATGAATGAGTAACTGGAGGGAGAGCAGATCAAACTCCAGGACTGATCATTAGATCCAAACCAACACTCATTACCCCGTCCCTTCCTGCTGATGCTCTTATATGACACTGATATATCTACACGTCCACTCCACTCAATCTCCCAGTAACAGCGTCCACACACACTCTCTCTACACAACACCTGCTGACACACATCAAATCTGTCTGGATGATCAGGATACGACTGCTCTCTTAAAGTGTCAGTAATCACTCTGTTACTCTCAGACAGACAGAGGAGTTGATTCACTGTGTTCAGATCCAGATTGAGCTGATGGGAATCTGATGGAGAATATAACACATCAGAATCAGGAATTATGAATCTGTCGGATCTTTTAATGAAGATGAACTCTTCATGTTCAATACATCATCAGTGTTTCAGAATCAAAATGAGCTTTATTTGCCAAGTGTGCGCAAACAAAAGAGGAATTTGTTGTGTTTTTACAGGAGCTCTTGGTACATGCATACATATATATATAAACATTCTTATATGACATGAGAACAGACATTTAAATGAGACTAAGGAAAAAAACATAAATAAATAAAATAAACAATAGTAATAATAATAATAATGTGGTATACATCTGAAACAGAAGACTTATGTACAGATTTGTGCATTATGCACTGTATGTACAGCTCTATAAATAAAATTTGTATATGTATACATTTTGTATATGTGTTTAAAATGTGTATACATCTCAGTAAAGTGTACCAGATATCCTGTGCAAATCATCATTTACATGATCAACTCTAAACCTCTTCTGTCATGTTTTCTTTCACTTCTCCAGGAAGAACATGAACACACACAGTTCTTGTTTTCTTAGTGACTTACATTGAAGGAAGTCGTTCCTGGTTCTGGGAAAAATGTTGTAGAAAGTGACTGTGGAAATCAACAGACATGAAGAGTGTGATTATCATGTCAAGAGAAAATGATCCCTGCATCCGTTCCTAAGACATTTCTAATATGATCTTCTACATGATATGAGATGATGGAGGATGATTTCTGAGAGCAGAATCTCCAAGACTTTACCTCTGTCAGAGATATTCTTCACCTCTTTTTTGCAGAAATCTTCCAGTTTGTCTCTCAGATGACGGACAGATTCTCTCAGGCCATCAAAAGAGGAGAGAAAACTGAAGGGATTGTCATTTACGTCTGTAGATTCAGGAGGAGCTGAGAGAGACTGGAAACTCTACAGAAAACACAAATCAAAACTCATCACCTCCACACTTCATCAATAACCTGCTCTACCTTCAGATTTGTGCGGCTCTTGATGATCTTTAGTAACTCTCCTCAATCCAGCACTTTCACAGCATCAGCTTCATTCTTCTCTTATTCATTATGTGACATTAGAGATACAAGTTCTAGCATTTGCCATTTACACTATATGTGAACTTCCTATCGATTTAAGCTCAATATTAGCTTCAGAAATACATACTTTTATTAGAAATGCTGCGATCATAAATCCAAATGTTTAGTGTGTTTTGAAATGATATATTTAAAAAATGAACGACAGCAGTGAAATAAAGCAAAGAAAAAATTTGTCCAGGAAACGTCTCGGTTACGTATGTAACCCTCGTTCCCTGAGTAGGGAACGGAGACATCTCGTCGGAAGAGTTTCCAACGAATTGGGATCACGCTAGGGAGACCAATTGCCTTCGAGTGAAACTAAAACGAGCCAATGAATATTGGCATGCAAGACTTGCATTCCGTACCCCGCCTGCCAGTGTGGGTATAAAGCGGAAGCAGGCGCATACACATTTGCTTTTCGCTGAGTGAAAAACGGACAGTGTCCAGTCCTCCGCGAAGGTACAGCAGCATGGCGATGGGACGAGACGTCTCCGTTCCCTACTCAGGGAACGAGGGTTACATACGTAACCGAGACGTTCTCTTTCGTGGGAACTCTTACGTCTCGTTGGAGGAGTTTCCAACGAATTGGAATCCCTAATCAAACGACATGATGCCAGCCCCTTCCAGCACCCAGCTTAGCTTCCCACCTGAACAGTTTCTTACCTTATATGGCGGGAGCTAGCTAGGAAAAATCACACTGCTGTTCCGCAAGACCCGCTCAGTGGATTTGGATAACACTGGGGAAGCGTGCCCAACCCGTAGGAGGGAACGCTGCGGAGCAACTGCCCGCCCAAAGGGAGGCACTGTACTAACCCGTAGGGTAGTGTAACATACGGCAGTCCTTGAGGTAGTCCCAGCCCGAGGGGTGGGAGCGAACTCAACAAGGACGACAGAACAGGTCTGTTGAGGGGAAGACACGATGCTGGGCAAGGCTCTTGTCCCAGTTGACCTGAAGCCTCAAGCGGCTGAGGTGCCGGAGCACCAAGTCCCTGTGTTCGCACAACAGATCTCGTGAGTGAGCTATTATGAACCAGTCATCGAGATAGTTGAGAATGCGAATGCCATGTTCTCTCATGGGAACAATGGCCGCATCCGCGACTTTCGTGAAGACACAGGGCGACAGGGCCAAGCCGAAGGGTAGGACCTTAAACTGATATGCTCGACCCTCAAACGCAAACCGAAGAAACGGTCTGACGAGGAGGAATCGAGACATGAAAGTACGCGTTCTTCAGGTCAATCGCTGCAAACCAATCCTGGGGACGGACGCATTCAAAGATGCGCTTTTGAATGAGCATTTTGAACGGGAGCTTGTGCAGGCCCCGATTCAAAACTCGCAGGTCCAGGATCGGCCATAACTCACCGCCTTGCTTGGGTACAATGAAATAAGGGCTGTAGAACCCAGACCTCATCTCGGCTGGAGGAACCGGCTCGATCGTGTCCTTCGCCAGCAGGACGACGATGACTTACCTGAAGACAGGGGCATCGACGCTCCGCACTTGGGTGAAGCGGATGCCTCTGTACTTGGGAGGCAGGCGGAACAAACTAAATTGCATAACCGAGCCAGATGGTATGGATGAGCCCGCGGGACAGCCTCGGAAGCGCTAGCCAGGCTTCGAGAGACTGTACCAACGAGCCCACCCGGACCACCGGCGTACCCGCGGAGGGGCAGCGAAGTGGAAGGTAGGGACCGGACTCCGGAGGCATTACTGCGGCCAAGAGAGAGGTCTGGGTGTGCAGGGAAACACCTACCTGCTTCCACCGGGGGGCAGACAGCAGGGAAGGCCCGGAGGCGTTCGGCTGCTGGCTGTCCCGAGGCGAAGGAAGGAGGGGAAATGAGGAGCGAGGCCCGGGGGCGTCGAGTCCAGGTTTCCGCGCCTCCTTGCCCAGCGGGAGACGAGAGTGACAAGGCTGTGGCGGCGTCACTGACATCTGAGCGATGGAAGAGGGGGAAAGGAGTGGCAAGCCATGGGAGCGTCACTCACTGCAGTCCACACCCTCTTGAGACCCAGAGATGGAAGAAATTGCTCTAAGAAATGTGGGTACCACTGGACTCAGGGGAGTCAGCGGCGGAACAGAAACAAAGATTCTCCACCCGGTCCTCCTCCGGGGGAGGGAGAGGCGAGGACACCATCTCCCATGGAGCAACATCCTCCAATGGTGGGTTGTCCGTCTCAGAGCTGCTGAAATAGGTGGCGCCGTCTTCCTGCGAAAGCTAGACGTCACAGTAGAGCTTTCCACAGGGGACTGACACCCTTGGCGACAAACAGACTGAGGAGAAACCATGAGTGACCCGGTAGCACATCGGGTGGGTCAAGCTACTGGTTTCCTCAGCCTGCTTCTGAACTGTGGAGAGCCGCTGGGCACAGTCTCCAACAGTGTCGCCGAAAAAGGCAAACCTTGTGAGGTAGGAGCATCGAGAAAGCGAACTTTGGCGATGTCTCGCACCTTTGCAAGGTTTAGCCCCGGGACGCTTCTGGACCACCAGTGTGGACATCGTCTGTGCTGCGACTTAAACTCACGGTCAGTCACTAGCACAGCTCAACCTCGACTCAGAACTACCCTGATGCACTGCGTGCCTTGGCTTTACACAGACTTGTAGTGTGGCCATCACATGCAGGGAAGAGGTGGTCTGCTATTAGCAAAGCCACCACACCACCAAGGGTAGTGCGAGAGGAAAAACATTTTTCTGCAGATTTTGGCATGTTTGGCTTTCCACATTGGCACCAATATGCTTCCATACTGACAAAGTTTTTCACACATATCCGGGCAGGTGATACGCGTTGCACTGCGCCCCCAGAGTAACCCGGGAAGTGTGGCTGTCAAGTCTGAATCTGATTCAGCATGAGTGCACACACCATTACAGTGGGAACTCAGCATCATCATTTCCAGAGTGTAACAGCCCTCTCTCCGATGCAGCGATCGACATCTGATCCTCCCCTGGAGCCCCGAATGAAACACTTGGTCCCTCACGAGAAGGACCAGTAATTCCACCCGAAAGCTGCCAGGCATGCAAGATAGTGAATGTGGCCACCAAACTTGATGGCACACGGCACGCTGAGCGTCCAAGCCCTTATTTATTTATTTTTTTAAAGGCAAGACGAACAACGTGCCAACGTGGTCATGCTCTCATAAGAGAGCATAAACCACCCATGAACACAGTCTCAGCATGTTTGCGATGCGCTAGAGGAGGGAGGAACGCTCACTGTAATCCTCAGATCACCAATGCTATTAGCCAAAGTAGCCCTTTTCTCTTTGAAGAGGAACTAGATCGGGGAATAGGCAAAGGGACTCCACCTAGTTTGAGGCACTTGAGTCTTGACCGCGCATCTAGAGCACCGAATGGCGCACGCTGGGTTGCCGTGACAACCCGCGCTGTCAGCCGGCAGCTCGACGGCACACATCAGAGAACATGAACCACCCACAACGCAGTCTCAACATGCTTAAGCCAAGGCACGTGAAACGGTGATCGTGGCCGTCAATGAGGACAGGAAACGACCGCATCCAGAAACACACGGGTGAAACGTCATCCTGAAAAGGATGCGATCTTCACCCATGTTGCTCTTTTACAGAAACGCTCTCTTATTATGCTGAAGCACACAGGGATCAATGCGGCAACACAGCGGGGAAACTGCAAGCCCGCTGTGTGCACTCAACCGAATACCAGCTGTGACAACAGCTCTTTGTTTAAAGATGTAGATCGCGTGCAGTAACAGCCAGCACCCGGGAGCTCGCGAAGACCACTGAAGCGGCGTAACACCAACACAGAGAGATCTCGTGAAAACAGAGACTCGATGTCTCATCACTCAGAGGACACAAACGGTCGGCTCCGAAGCAAAAAGCAAATGTGTATGCGCTTGCTTCCGCTTTATACCCACACTGGCAGGCGGGGCGCGGAATGCAAGTCTTGCATGCCATTATTCATTGGCTCGTTTTAGTTTCACTCGAAGGCAATTGGTCTCCCTAGCGTGATCCCAATTTGTTGGAAACTCCTCCGACGAGACGTAGGAGTTCCCGCGAAAGGGAACATGAAAGTTATTCATTCACATTTGAAAAAATTTGAGAGGTCAGTAATATACCAACATCTCTCTCACATTAAATATTTTAAATAATCATATCATTATCCTGATCAAATGCATCAATCTCCATCTTAGCTGTATTATATTGTGTAAATTAATCTCTAACCAAGTTTAATACCCTGGGAATGTCATTAAAACCTTTGTTTTATTCACAGAGTTATAAGGCAAAGTTTGCTAAATTCATATTTGTGTGATGAAAAAGGCATTAATATGTGATTTTTTCCCTGTTAATTTTATTTTCTATGAAATGTGAATTACTAAACAATAATTTAATATATTCTTGGATTTGGGGTAATAAAACTTTTCAGAAATGGCCCTGGTCTCTTTGTAGACTTGAGTAGATTCTCTCGAAAAGCAGTTCAAAATCTACGAGCAGATCGAAAATTATATATATATAACTTTTGAGCAGTTAGTGACACTGAAATCCACAAGGACTCTTAGGACACAATCCCAAGGTCAGGTTTTATGTGGTTTCAGTATGTGGAAGCATTGCTAATATAGTCAAGTCAAGTCACCTTTATTTATATAGCGCTTTTTACAATACAAATTGTTTCAAAGCAGCTTTACAGAGATAACAGGAAAATAATGTTGTAATAGTATTGTTAAATTCAAAATGAAATGTCCCCATTTAATATACAGACTTCAATGTTTAGGGTCTTCATGGTCAAATTCATCAACGTGTTAAAGGCAAACAATTATGAAAATACTGTCAATTCTTTCAAGTTTGAAGATCATCTGATGCAACTTTGATAAATATTACTCAATTTGCTACCATCAAGTTCACTGATTTCACAATTATGTAAGAAATCAGAAAATTTTGATAAAAAAGTTCAAATGTGAGTGATTATGATCAGATGAGAGTCTGACTGATGATTATATAATAACCAAACACACAGATCAACACTTCAGTCAGCGGCTCATTCTGCTCTCATGAAATGTTTCTCTGGGAGTCTCTTACTCAAGTCCACTATGATCCTGTTCTTCTCGATCTATGTTACCTGCAGAAAATGTATGTGATCCTGTGTGTGTGAAAGCTGCTCCAGCTCAGCGTCTCTCCTCCTCAGATCATTGATCTCCTGCTCCAGTCGCTCCAGTCGTTCTTCCGCTCGACTCACTGCAGTCTTTTCCTGATCTCTGATCCGCTGTGTCGCCTCAGAGCGGCTTCTCTCAATGGAGCGGATGAGCTCAGTGAAGATCCTCTCGCTGTCCTTCACTGCTGTGTGTGCAGAGCGCTGTTAGGACACACATCACAATCACGCAGTGAGCTTCAGTGAGTCCTGACTAAGACTTCTCAAACTTCTCTTCTTCTCCAGACTCACCTTATGAGACTCTACAGCCTCTCTCAGCTGCTGAAGATCTTTCTCTCTCTGCTGGATCCTCTGCTGGAACGACCTCTGCGTCTCCTTCAGCTGCTTCTGCAGCACAAACCAATAATAGAGATGCACTTTATACTGTCACTATATCATCATGTGAAGAGTTGAATCCAGTGACAGTAGAATTAATAATCAATGGCTGGAGGTTCAAACTTCTGAAGGGATGATTGATCAGTTACCACCATTGCACATGAATTTACATGAAGCATAAGGGATTGTGTTTGTCGTGCAATTTCCACACAAATGAGGTTTTAAGTACATATGATAAGCACTGCAAACCCCTTGGGTAGGATTAGGGTACCTGCGTATTATATGTTTGGGTAGGATTAGTGGTGTGGGGTGTGACGGTCTCGGACCTGTCAGCTCCTCCTCCTTTGTGGTTTGTCTGTTCATTACGTCTCCCCTATATGTAGCCCTATGGGAATTTGAAGTGTTTTCTAAAATCATTATTTTTATTTTGTTTATTTTCTTTAAAATGTACATTTCATGTTGTTAAAAATGTTTAAATAATATTTATGTGTGTTAAATATTAAGTCAGTTAAAATTCATGTACCCGAATGAAAGATCCAATCAGGAGTGAGGGTGAGAGGTCAGGGGATAGAGGAAGAGGAGACGAGACGGGGAAGAACGGAGAGAGAGTCGATTGAGAAGTGTGCTGTGAATTTCACGTTAGAAGTTGGTAAAACACCAATTTAATAAGTGTATGTTAGTAAATGTAAGTGTATATTGCACGAAAAGTGAGTTGCAGGCATTTACTTAGTTTACAGTGTGAAAGTTTATGGTTTTGAAAAACTCGGTTAGAGTTTTCCACGAGGAGAAAAGAGTGGACGGCTAGTTCAGCACGAACTAATTACGAGGACTTTGCCCGCGAGTATCCTGCTCGGTTGCCCTGTGGTGCATTTGTCTGAAGAAGCACTTGTCTCCAGAACTATTCTCTGCATAACTGTCGGACGACGCCTTCCATTGCCGGGCATCGCGAGCACCGCGCGGCCGCGGCTAAAATGGCGGCGCGCCGATCAGCACTACCAAGCTGTGAGTTGTTTTTTTTTCTGCGCCGCGACCGTTGTGTTTAAGGTCTCCCCGCTCCCAAGCAACACTACAGGCCTGCATCTTATCCTCCTCTGACTTTTGGGGTATTTATTTTATTTAATTGAGTGGCCATTTAGTTATATTTTCCGGCTTAGCTTTGATTTTGGGAATTTAATTGTGGTTCTATGTGAATTGCACTGTTGATATTTGAACTATATGTACATACTATATATATTTTTCCAGTAAATAGTTCAAACGTATTTCTGTAGTAGTTGTCATTACATTGGGTTTAAGATATTGATCATTTGATGCTTAATGTAAGATAATATCCTGGAGTTTACAGTATCTTGGTTTAAAGTGACAGTGTTTATAAATTCTGACTAATATAAGTGACCTTTAACTTGATACTTATTGCCTTAAAGTGTTGATCGTCATTTATAAAGGGTGGAATATTAATGTAACTTTAAAACCCTATTTTAACCAAGGATTTGCGATAGCTGCATACAATTAGTGTTTGACTTTAATTTGGTTATAAAGAGACTGTTGTCATTTTACTTTAAGTTAAAATCTAACATTGAAGTAACTGCTAACAAATAGGTATTAGGGAATTACATTAGAGCATTAATTAATATTAAGAGAGGAGATCTCTGCCAAAATAGGAATTCGGGGAGCGCACTCCACAATAATAGACACGATAGGGGGCGCTACATAAAATGTGGGCTCGTCCGGGATAATTAATGCACTTAACTAATTTGTAATTTGATACTAATAGGCGTTAGTAGTAGCCGTTAAATTTTTGTTAGTTTTTTTTTTCCAAAGAAATTAAGCCATAGTTTACTGAGAAAAAAGAAAATGGAGGCTAAGAGTAGCACTGCAGAATTAGTTCAAGAGCTCAAAGACTGGTGCCGAAAAGAAGAGTTGGATGATGCTCACTCCCTCATGGTACTGATTCCAGAAGATGTTGCAAATGCCCAGATTGAAGAAGCCCTGGGAACCATCAAAGCCTTGGGGCGAGTGCGAGTGAGAGGACGGACAGTTAGTTTGAAGCTGGATAGTCACAAAGTGCTATGCGAGTGTAAAGAGATGGTGGACCCCACTAAAGTCCCTCCTGAACTGTTCCCAGAGGGCAGGATGAAAAAGTGGATGATTGTTATTGCTTCTGAAAGTCCTGATCCTGACCCGTTAAAGAGTTTGTTGGAAGAACCACCAGAGAGTGGCTTAGCAGGGTCTATTATTCGTGCAGTGGGTGATTTGTTGACTAAGATGGGGAAACCATCAGGTGACAACAGCAGTTACCGTCGTCTGAGAGTGTTCTCAGGTACTTTGCCAACACCGGTTGGAGAAGAGTCTCTTGAGCATTGATTAGAACATGCACACCTGATGGTCGAGGAGAGCGAGTGTTCCACTAAGGAGAAACGACGACGTATCATGGAAAGTCTGAAAGGCCCAGCGCTAGCTGTAGTAAAGGCTGTGCGGAATGCTGATCCAGAGGTTAGTCCTGCTCTGTGCTTAGAGGCCATTGAGAGTGCTTTTGGGTCTGCTGAAACCGGCGAGGACCTGTATTTTGCCTTTAGATTGCTACAGCAGCAGCCAAAGGAAAGGTTGTCTGACTTTCTTAGGCGCATAGAATTGTCGTTGACCCAGGTGGTGCGTCGCGGAGGTCTCACTACAAGCCGTGCTGACCGTGCTCGAGTTGAGCAGCTGCTGAGAGGTGCTGTCCACTCAGATATGATGCTGTTCTCGCTCAAACTCAGGGAAAGGAAGGAAAACCCTCCATCATTCTTGGAACTGCTGAGTGAGATCAGAAGTGAAGAAGAGTACGAGTCATCAAGGATGAAGTTGAACACCTCTGTCCAGAGAGTTCACACAAACCTTGCTACAGACAGTAGACAGGATGATGTGGAGCGTTTGAGAACAGAAATTCAAGAACGCAAGTCAATGTTCACGGCCATGAGTACTTTGCCTAGCCAGGTTGTAGTAGATAGCAAAGCACCTGTGTCAATGACAAAGATGCCCACCCCAGAGACCGGTGCTGATAGTGAAGTAGCTGTTTTGAGAAAACAAGTGAAAAACCTGCAAAAGCAAATTACAGGACATACGCTTAAAGTTTCTGAATCCCCTACTTCAGTTCTTCGAGTAGAGCCATCAAGACAAGCCCATAATGATAATAGAAAGCAAACATCTAACGACTCAGATGGGAACTTTTATTATCGCTCTGGTGAAAACGGCCATTACTCCGCCAAATGCCAGAATGCAGAGAATCAAGCCAAAGTGATTCAAAAGCTTATACATGCTCAAAAGAAAGCTAAACAGGGTGATCCATCTTCTCAAGCATCAGGCGGTAGTCACCCAGTGTGCTCAGCGAAGAAAAGTGAAGTAACCACCCTTGAAAAAGGCATTCCTCAGGACTTATCGGGCCCTGTTCAATCATTTCAGTGAAGATAAATGGCCAGCACTGCGATGCACTTCTTGATAGCGGCTCTCAAATCACCATCATATTCGAGAACTGGTACAAGCACCACTTACCTGATGTCCCAATTCAGCCAGTGTCAGGGTTGGCGATATGGGGTTTAAGCAACACCAGTTACCCCTACCTGGGATATGTCGTAGTGGAGATGGAGTTTCCAGAGAAGGTCACAGGTGCAAAGGAGACACTTTCAGTCCTTGCTCTTATTTGCCCAAGTCCACAAAGTCCTGAAAAGACCCCTGTGATCCTTGGCACAAATGCAAACCTGTTCCAGAGACTGTCCATGCTCTGCCGAGAGACCACAGGAGTGGACATTGCCCAGACCCTGGGCATAAAGGAAAAGAACTCCACTGTTCACACAGACCAACCAACCACTGAGGGTGAAGAGGATGAAATTGCATGTGTGAAGTGGATGGGTCCAGGCTCACTAACCTTACCTCCTGGTGGCGAATGCTGCGCCATCTGTGAAGTGGAGTTGAGAAGGCCCCTGGGCAAAGACATGTTGATGGTTGAGGCATAACCCACCGCTCCATTACCATCTCGTGTACTGGTGCAGCCTATGGTCGTGCATGGCACTGCAGTGGATGATCACCTCACGGTCCTTATCCAGAATGAGTCCATGAAAGACACAGTCATCCCAGTTGGAACTAGCCTGGTAATACCAGACTCTGCTACTTCACTTTGCTTCGTAGACAGAGTCTGGCATAGCATAATAGAGAAGTGTTTTCTCTCTTGCTAGGGGGCGATTTCTGAAGTTTAAAATCATTGGTTAACCGTAAGCCAATCCGATAAGTTTATTCATGACGTATGTTATGCGCTGACACAGCTGCATCGAACCACAGACATCATGCATCGAACTCAAATCTATGATCGAACTTCCACTGTAAAACTGCTGTAAACAGTTGATGATGCGAGCGAAATACCGGAGTGAACATGGCTGTGAACGACTTTTCTGATCGGTGAGTGATGTAATAGAATGACTGCTGCGCTTGACAGGGCGCAAAGAGAGAGAGAGAGAGAGAGAGAGAGAGAGAGAGAGAGAGAGAGAGAGAGAGAGAGAGCCGCGCGCGCACTCTCAGGTCTTCAAACAACACGAGCGCTATCTTGCTCTCTCCCTCGCAAATATTAATCAAAATCAATCATATATAGTAAAAGATCGGAAGACCGCAGTTTCACGTGGAGCATTTGGAGATTTTAAAGATTAGAGACTCTAGGAACAACATCTCAATGAACATCAACATCTCAACACTATAAAAGCTTGTCTTATATAGACGCCTGTCTCAAATACAAGCTGGTGCAGTTAGACGATTTGGGCAAATAAAATCATGGGCTATTATTTTAAGTTTTACGGTATTTAAGACCTGGAAAAGAAAGGAGACACTGACCTGTCAAAAGGCTCCCCAGTTTCTCGCTGACGATCGGCAATAGTTGATAAATTAAACTTTTCCCAAAGGGAGTAGGGCCACAACATCACCTCCATTCAACATGTTTAATACACACTCTTCTTGTTCGGGCTTCAGTTTGCCAATGCCGGGAATATTCTCCACAACAGAGCGAATTGCATCCGCGTCTCCATATCCGCGGTCGTTTTCGATTTCTCTGACCTAACTCTTAAACTCTGCGCTTAGCGACTACGTCACGGCTTTCAGCCCGCCTTCTGTTCAGTGATTTGCCCGGCTGTTTTCAGGCCGGTGGAAAACAGAAAGATAGGCTGCTATCTCAGACTGACTACAGGAGCGAAATGAAATTAGCGGAAGTAGGAAGTCTGACGTAGTCAGGCTAAGTTGGAACTGTCTTAGGTCAGCTGTGTCCCGCTGATCCAGTTGTTCCATCTCTGAAAGTCGAAACCGAGGCTGTAACTGTACCAACAGAGTTAAACCCTCAACTGATTCAGTTTGGCGACTCGCCCATACCACCACAATGGAGAGCGCGACTCTGTCAAAAGTTATGTGAGCGAGCAAATGTATTCTCATTGCATGAATGGGATGTCGGTCTAGCAAAGGATGTGGAACACCATATCAGGATGACCGACGCCAAGCCATTTAGAGAACGTTCAAGACGTTTAGCTCCAGCAGATATTGACGATGTTCGTCAGCACTTGCAAGAGTTGTTGAAGGCTGGGATAATTAAGGAGTCACATAGCCAGTATGCATCACCAATTGTGATAGCCAGAAAGAAAAATGGGCGTATCAGAATGTGCATTGACTATAGGACCCTTAATAGGCGTACAGTTCCAGACCAGTACACGACTCCTCGCATAGACGATGCATTGGATTGTTTAGCTGGGAGCAAATGGTTTTCGGTCCTTGATTTACGTAGCGGCTACTACCAGATCGCCATGGCAGAGGAGGACAAAGAAAAAACCGCCTTCATTTGTCCCCTGGGATTTTTTCAATTTGAAAGGATGCCTCAGGGCATAACAGGAGCACCTGCGACGTTCCAAAGACTTATGGAGAAAGCTGTTGGCGATATGAATCTCCTTCAGGTGTTAGTTTATTTGGATGATCTCATAGTCTTTGGACGTTCATTAGAAGAACACGAAGAACGCCTCCTGCGGGTGATAGATAGACTAGAAGAAGTAGGGCTAAAACTGTCCCTTGACAAGTGTCAATTTTGTCAACCCAGGGTCAAGTATGTGGGTCACATAGTGTCCGCTGATGGTGTTGCTACTGACCCTGAAAAGCTAGAGGCAGTCGCTAGGTGGCCTAAGCCCACAGACCTTAAGTCACTGTGGTCTTTTTTAGGTTTCTGTGGATACTATCGACGCTTTATAGCAAACTACTCTGCGATCGTTAGGCCCCTCACAGAACTGACAAAGGGCTATGCACCCACTCAGCGTGGTAGAAAGCAAGTTTCAGACAAGACCAAGACGTATTTTAAAGACTCAGAACCATTCAGTGACCGATGGGATCAGTCCTGCACGGATGCATTCAATCGTATTATTCAGTGTCTGCTCAATGCACCTGTACTGTCATTTGCTGATGCCAGTAAGCCATATGTCCTACACACAGATGCAAGTTTCAATGGCCTCGGTGCCGTACTCTATCAGGAACATCCAGAAGGGTTAAGACCGGTGGCGTTTGCCAGCAGAAAGTTGAGCTCTCCTGAACAGAGATACCCTGTACATCAGTTAGAGTTCCTTGCGTTGAAGTGGGCCGTCGTTGATAAATTTCACGACTACCTCTATGGAGCAAAGTTCACTGTACGCACCGACAATAACCCATTGACTTACTTGCTTACCACTGCCAAACTGAATGCGACGGGTCATCGTTGGCTTGCAGCCCTGGCCACCTATGATTTTGACATAAAGTATAGGCCTGGAAGAGCAAACATTGATGCTGACTTGCTGTCTCGCAACTAGGGGTGTCCATGGTTAACCGATTAACCGTTAAAAATTGCGTAACCGAGTGAAACATTTTGTTCGGTTAAGTGGCGTCAATAGCGTGAATTGTTGCACCACCAGAGACCGCCAGAGCGCTCACAGACATTTGTAATGTCCACAAGAAGTTCACTTTTCATAATTTTAAGGCCGTAAATAGGCTTTCATTTCTCAAATAGTGTAATGTCTTAATTTTAGTTTGAATAGGTCTTAAATTAAGGAAAGACGAGTAAGGAAAGACGAGGTGGTAGCCTATTCACCTTGCTGAGGGGGATGTGATCAAAGCCTGGAGTGGAGCAAAAGCACGTTCCTCTCTCCACTCTAAGCATTCTGTAATCACTTCGCTCAGAGTCCACTCCTGGTTTTACATTCCCGCTCACGGAAAAACTAACATCTAAAAAGACCGCTTACAAGTAAACATTTTTTTAATAGTTGGTTCGGATGAGTAGCCTAACTGAGTAGCCTATTTAATTGGAATATCAAATAGGTTGTGCGATTATTCAAAAAAATCATGTTTTGCTGCAATGTAGCCTGGGTGGCGCTGCCAATAACCTAAAAGCTGTCAAAAAGAACAGGCAAAAGTAATGATTATGAATATGTCAAATATAGCAAGGAGACATTTAAATTGTTTATTAATAAATAAGTGTTTTCTGTCAGTGTCGGCTCACTCGGCTGGAAAGATGAAGTTGACGATGCTGACTCGCGATCTTCACAGTGAACGCGCCAGGGAGAAATGCACTTTTTTATATGGATTACATAAGAGCAGTCTGTTTTCTTTCGTTTTGAATTGTTCTGTTTAAAAGTAGACATTCAATATAGATATATTTCTCAGGTCTGTGAAGTAGGCTACCTTATACGCGGAGTTTCGGTTTCGGTTCGTTTATGAGACGCGCTCAGTTCACGCACTGGCGGCTCCGTGTCGTGATTATCTAATGTCTGCTATATTTAGCCTACTTATATTTATTTAATCCAGGTAATTGGTCGATGAAACACTGATTAAAATTAAGATACAATTAATACAAAACGAAATTCACTTTAAAGAAAGGCTTTGTGCTTTCTGTTTGAGGTCTCTGGAAGTTTTTGTGCCGCTTCAAGAACTGTCACGTCCCATTGTTTATTCCATATAAATGCGAACACGAAAAATAAAATAAAATGAATATTTTATGTTCTGGGGAGAACTAACCCTTCTTCATTCGGCATGCAGTAGCCTAGTACTTTTGGTTTGTGCAGTGTAATTCACAGAATTAGGTAGCCTAAAACAATATTTTGCCACCTAAAAGTTAAAGATGTTTTGTGCAGTTATTAAAGGTGTTAAAAATGAATTACCCCTGTATCGCGTGTCTGTATCTCGGGGTTGCGGCGCGCACATTATGGTTAACCGAGTATTAACCGATAAGGGCATCGGTTAACGGTTAATGAAAAACTTGAAAACGTGCAGCCCTACTCGCAACGTACCTGAAGATGGGGAATGGGATGACATGTCGCAGAACGTAGTGAAGTCCATATGTCGGCTGGTAGAAGTGGATTTATCCCCAAATTCATCTCCCAAATATGTGGAACAATTAGGAGCTTCCCCAGCCTGTATTCCAGAAGTGTATGCCTTTCCGTCTCACTTAAACTTCAGCTCGATGGAGTAACTATCAAAAGCGGACTTGAGAACTGCCCAGAAGAGGGATGCTGTGATTGGACGTGTGATTGAGGCAGTGAAACAGGGAGTCTGGCCTAGCAACAAAGACTTAGACCCAGAGATGCTATTGATGAAGAGGGAAGTTGACAGACTGGTGATGAGAGATGGACTGCTGTACAGAGCAAGCAAGAAAGCGGCAGAAGAGGCACTACAGCTAGTGCTGCCTGCAGAGTTCAGAAAAATGGTGTTGCACTCTCTTCATGACGACATGGGCCACTTAGGTGTGGAGAGGGTAACTCAACTCCTAAGAGCAAGATTCTACTGGCCAAAAATGGCTCATGATACAGAAGAATATGTGCGGAATTGTGGACTGTGCATCACTCATAAAACACCTGCCAAGAAAGCCGCTTCCCTACACCAAATCACCAGCAGTGGTCCTATGGACCTTGTTTGTATTGACTTTTTGTCAATGGAACCCGATTCCAGAGGCATTAGTAACGTCCTGGTAGTGACCGATCACTATACCAGATACGCCCAAGCCTTTCCTGCAAAGAATCAGAAAGCCCTGACTGTAGCTACGATCCTAGTCAAAAAGTATTTTGTTCACTATGGCCTGCCTGTTAAAATTCATTCTGATCAGGGAAGAGACTTTGAGTCGAAACTGATAAGAGAACTGCTGACAACCTTGGGCATACGAAAATCACGAACGACTCCGTATCACCCTCAAGGGGATCCCCAGCCGGAGCGTTTTAACCGTACGCTGCTCTCTATGCTGGCTACGCTAGGCCAAGAGAAAAAGAGATCCTGGAGTCAGCATGTAGCCTCATTAGTGCACGCGTACAACAGCACAAAAAGTGATGCGACGGGATACTCTCCTTACTACTTAATGTTTGGTAGGGAAGCCATACTACCTGTAGACCTGTGCTTTGAAACGGCAAAAGATGGAACTGAGGAGAGGAACCATTTCCAGTACGTTGAAACCCTGAAACGTGACCTTCAAAGAGCCTATCAGCTGGCTAGTCAAGCTGCTGACAAAACTCACTTACAGAACAAGAGAGCCTATGATCAAAAGGTCAGTTTTCAGAACATACAGGAAGGAGATCGTGTTCTTCTAAAAAATCTAGGGCTCAAAGGGAAACACAAGCTGGAAAACCGATGGAGTTCTAAACCCTATGTAGTGGTAGGAAAGATGCCGAACTTACCTGTATTCCATGTGAGACCTGAGGGAGGCATAGGTGGAGTAAAAACAATTCATCGTGACCACATCTTACCTATTGGGCAATCTGTGAGGATCCCAGTGGAGCAAGCCTGTGAAAAACCCCCTGTGAGACCCAGAACACGTTCAACCCGAACAAGACAAAAACAACTGATCATGAGTCAAAGAGAAGTCACAGAGATGACGGATTCCTCATCTGAAGTGGAGTGTGATTATACCAGTATACCATACCGGGAGTATGCGGAACGTCTACTGAAGTGGAGAGAAGTGTCCAATGGAGTCTCCGAGCATTCACAGTATGAAGACGTCATAGAACCAAATCCTGTGCAGTCGGCTGAGGAGCTAGAGTCCAACATGGAAGACGACGAAGAAGGTCAAGTAGTGACAGATTCGGATCCTTATGATTCTGGAACAGATCTGGATGCTGGAAGAAGTTCTGTCTATGCACCTAAAGAAAAACTGAGATCTAGAACAAAAGTTAATAGAGTAACCAGACCAAGAATAACTGAGAAAAGACCAATAAAACCAGTGTTTAGACTTACCTATGATAAACTTGGAAAGTCAAGCGAGCAACCACTTACCATAGTTCATAGAGGAGTAATAATTAAACTAGGAAAACACTAGGTTTCAACTTAGTTCATAATTAGGAGCTCATAGTTATGAATAAATAAAATAGAAAGAGCAAACAAGTTCATTCCTATACATAGTTGTATGTGGGGATTGTGTTTTATGTCTTATAAGGACATTTAGACATTTAGTAAGGGGAGGATGTAGCCCTATGGGAATTTGAAGTGTTTTCTAAAATCATTATTTTTATTTTGTTTATTTTCTTTAAAATGTACATTTCATGTTGTTAAAAATGTTTAAATAATATTTATGTGTGTTAAATATTAAGTCAGTTAAAATTAATGTACCCGAATGAAAGATCCAATCAGGAGTGAGGGTGAGAGGTCAGGGGAGAGAGGAAGAGGAGACGAGACGGGGAAGAACGGAGAGAGAGTCGATTGAGAAGTGTGCTGTGAATTTCACGTTAGAAGTTGGTAAAACACCAATTTAATAAGTGTATGTTAGTAAATGTAAGTGTATATTGCACGAAAAGTGAGTTGCAGACATTTACTTAGTTTACAGTGTGAAAGTTTATGGTTTTGAAAAACTCGGTTAGAGTTTTCCACGAGGAGAAAAGAGTGGACGGCTAGTTCAGCACGAACTAATTACGAGGACTTTGCCCGCGAGTATCCTGCTCGGTTGCCCTGTGGTGCATTTGTCTGAAGAAGCACTTGTCTCCAGAACTATTCTCTGCATAACTGTCGGACGACGCCTTCCATTGCCGGGCATCGCGAGCACCGCGCGGCCGCGGCTAAAATGGCGACGCGCCGATCAGCACTACCACAGCTGTGAGTTGTTTTTTTTTCTGCGCCGCGACCGTTGTGTTTAAGGTCTCCCCGCTCCCAAGCAACACTACAGGCCTGCATCTTACGCCGGGTTCACACCGGACGCTGAAGCGACGCGGGAGCGGCGCGGAACGGAAAATCACGCACGGTCCGGCGCCTGCCTGTTCACACCAGACGCGTGTTCTTCGCGGAGGTCGACAAGCGCTTCTGCTCAGTTGTTGTTTATTCAGAGCAATTTTTTTACATCATGGGTAAGTAAATAACCTCATAATATAAATACACCATTCTGTAACCAAGAAGTTTGTACACTTCTTTTATTAATCCGTTGTCGAGACACACACGCAGCCAGTCTCTCTCTCGTTGTTCCCTGTTTGTTTGTGTGTTCGCATTTGTCACTTTGCGGTATTTTAATTTGAAAAATGCTTTTATTTTGACAATTGACCGGATGGTCGAGTGTGTTTTGGTGTAACTTCCTTCCGGAATTGACGCGGATCACTCGCGGCTCGCGAAAAAAAATAGACCAGACGCCGAAATTGGCGCTTCACGGCGCGGGCCGGCTGCGGCGTGCCGCGGCGCTCCGCGTCTGGTGTGAACGACACCATAGGTTAACATGGGCGCCGAAAGGAAGCGGCCTCCGTTCCGCGCCGCTCCCGCGTCGCTTCAGCGTCCGGTGTGAACCCGGCGTTATCCTCCTCTGACTTTTGGGGTATTCATTTTATTTAATTGAGTGGCCATTTAGTTATATTTGCCAGCTTAGCTTTGATTTTGGGAATTTAATTGTGGTTCTATGTGAATTGCACTGTTGATATTTGAACTATATGTACATACTATATATATTTTTACAGTAAATAGTTCAAACGTATTTCTGTAGTAGTTGTCATTACATTGGGTTTAAGATATTGATCATTTGATGCTTAATGTAAGATAATATCCTGGAGTTTACAGTATCTTGGTTTAAAGTGACAGTGTTTATAAATTCTGACTAATATAAGTGACCTTTAACTTGATACTTATTGCCTTAAAGTGTTGATCGTCATTTATAAAGGGTGGAATATTAATGTAACTTTAAAACCCTATTTTAACCAAGGATTTGTGATAGCTGCATACAATTAGTGTTTGACTTTAATTTGGTTATAAAGAGACTGTTGTCATTTTACTTTAAGTTAAAATCTAACATTGAAGTAACTGCTAACAAATAGGTATTAGGGAATTACATTAGAGCATTAATTAATATTAGAGAGGGAGATCTCTGGCAAAATAGGAATTCGGGGAGCGCACTCCACAATAATAGACACGATAGGGGGCTAAACTGAGAGGAGCACAGGTGTGGCGTGTTGCAGGTGATTGCTCCAGGACCGCGTGTGGTTGTTTCCAGTATGCTGGGTGTTAAAAGCTCTCCAGACTTGGTTGAAGGGGGCCGCCGCTTCACCTTCTCTCCCGCACCGTTTGGCTGATTTGAACGTTCGGGATCTGAAATGACAAACAGACTGGGGGGCTCGTCAAAATAAGGATTTGATAAGACATCGGTAATATATATTTTGATGCTTGTAACTAGGTTTTGAATGGCCTGGGCGTTGGAAGCTTTAAATATATTAGGACCGTTTCATTCGGGTACGTGTGATTTGGAAAGTGTTTTGATAGTTCATTGAGTTGAACGTTTAGTTTTGAATCATTGGGAAGACGGGTGCACTGTGTGTGCAAGATTGAGTTTATTGATAAAGTATTCGATAAGATAATTATCGGAGATTTGTGAGTGCCCGTCAAGTTTTATTGTTTGTTTGTTATTTTAGTTTGTTATTTTTGTGCTATCCTGGGCAGAGGGCACCGTCGTGGACGCCTGCTTTAATGACATTTTGTCGGGGGAGTTAAGGCACCGCTGATATTGTGTATTAAAAATCTCTGTCCTTGGGATATGCATGAAGAGGATCGCTGTTTTTTTTTCTTCAGGGCAGCTCCATTTTGTCTTGTCTTGATGCACAGTGTTGTGGACACACTTACAATTTGAAAAGGTGAGCTCGTTTTGTTTTCTTGAATTCTATGCTGTAGAATTAGTTTAATTTTTATGGCTAGTTTGGAGGATTTTTTTTGTAGCTCCATCTGTGGAGGTACTGAAAAATCTGACAAGGGATCAATTGCGTCAAGTTTGTGAACATTATAACTTTGACTTGGGTTTACCCAGAACAGCGAAATTAGCCCAGATTAGAGTGTCAGTTCAGGCGGAATTGGTCATTAGGAATATTCTTTCGTCACCTGCATCTTTAATTATGGATGAGTTAGAGTTCGGAGAAGCAATATCGACACCACTTAGAGAAGCTCAACGCGAGGTAGAGATAGAAAGAATAAGTGAACGTGATGTAGCCTTAGAACGGTTGAGACTGAGCGCTGAAGGTAGGCTTTCAGTTGATGAAGGTGAGGGTAATGCTCTTAGGGGGTTTGTGCGTTCCCCTGATATATCTAACATGGTCAGGTTGCTGCCGAAATTCAATGAGAGAGATCCCAATGTTTTTTTTTCTTTATTTGAGAGTGTGGCTGATGACCGTGGATGGTCTGACTCTGAGAGAATGTTGTTAGTCCAAAGTGTTCTTGTAGGTAGAGCACAAGAAGCGTTAATTGCATTGCCTGTGTCAGATAGGAAAAAATATGTCAGAGTAAAAGAGGCAGTGCTTAAAATTTATGAATTATTTCCTGATGCTTATCGTTTGGGGTTTCGCAGTTGGAGAAAGGGAGAAAAACAGACAGAGGTAGCGAGAGAGCTGAACAGCCACTTTAATCGTTGGTGCTCTGCGGTGGAGGTCACTACTTTTGATGAGTTGTCTAATCTGATTGTTTTAGAACAGTTTAGAAACATCCTTCCTGAGCGTATCGCTACACGTATATCTGAGCATAAGATGAAAACCGCAGCGGAAGCAGCAGTCGTGGCTGATGATTTCGCTTTAACACAGAAGTATGGTTTAAAAGAAAACAATACAGGTAAGGTTTATCAGGAACAACGTTTTGGACGTTTCAATAGAGTTCTGGGGTCTTCTTCGTTGGCTTCATTGGATTCAACTACTCGGGGGAAAATAGATTCACACTCAAATCAGACACACAGAGGTGCTGTGAGTTTTCGCAGAGACTCTAGGTATTCTACATTTACACCTGGTGGTCAGGCTAAGAACGATGTTGATGTGTGTCGATATTGTTTAGAAAAGGGGCATTGGAAGAAAGACTGTCCTGTTTTAAAGGGGAAAAGTCAGAGAAATGGTAGTGATGTTGTTAGGGGGGTCACACTTGCTGTCAGTTAGTTATTCCTGCTAAAGTTTTGGTGGGGGAGATTGAGGCTAAAGCTGAAGGCGTTGTGACTTCATCTCAGACATCAGGCCTGAGTTCTGATGAAGCTAGTGAGAGAAATGGTAGGGCTGATTCAGTTGTAACGGGTGGAAGTGGTTACTTTCCTTTTGTTACAGATGGCTTAGTTTCACTGGTGGGTAGTTCCAACCAGGTGCCGGTTAAGATACTTAGGGACACAGGGACGTCTGAGTCTTTTATCTTGGGGTCTGTGTTGCCTTTTTCTGTTGACTCGAGTACTGGGAACAATGTTTTAGTCCGGGGGATTGGGTTGCAGGTTGTTTCTGTTCCTTGCACAGAGTTAATCTGCAGTCTGATTTAGTACTGGGGGAAGTAAAAATAGCAGTCCGCCCTTCCTTACCTATAGAGGGTGTTCATCTTCTCTTGGGTAACAATCTGGCTGGAGGCCATGTCTGGCGTGATGTACCGCCACCTGTAATTGTTAAGAATGTTTCCTCTATTGCAGATGATAGTGACGTATATGGTCAGAATTTGTCTGTTTTTACAGCTTGTGCAGTGACACGGGCTATGAGCCGTGCCGTTAATGATGATGTTTCCCAGACTAGAGAGTTTAAGTCTGTTATTGTGCCTAATCTACCACCTTCTCTCTCTCATAGTGATTTTGTTGCAGCTCAAAAGGAGGATGCGACATTAAAAGATCTGTTCGTTGGGGTGTTACCACCTGAGGAGTTGTGCAATGCAGTAAGGGGTTATTTGGTTCAGGACGGGTTGTTGCTCTGGAAGTGGTCTTCTCACACTGACAAAGGGGTTGAGGATCCAGTATTTCAGGTGATAGTACCAGTTAAGTTTAGAGATTTGGTCCTACAAACAGCTCATGGGGAGGTAGCTGGGCACTTGGGGGTAAGAAAAACCTATGACCGTCTTATGAAGTACTTCTATTGGCCTCGTTTAAAGAAGGATGTGGCATACTTCATTAAGACGTGTCATGTATGCCAGTTAATAGGGAAGCCTAATCAGGTGTTAAAGCCAGCTCCACTCTACCCTATTCCAGCTGTAGGTAAACCATTTGAGCATCTGTTAATTGATTGTGTGGGACCATTGCCTCCATCTAAGTCAGGGTGTGGTTACCTGCTGACGGTTATGTGTCAGTCTACCCGATATCCTGCTGCCTATGCTTTATGAACAATAACAACTAGATCGGTGGTGCAAGCCCTTTCACAATTTATTTCTATTTTCGGTATCCCTCATACTATACAGAGTGACAGAGGATCTAACTTTACGTCACGCATGTTTAGAGAAGTGCCCGAGCAGTTGCGTGTGAAACATCAACGTAGTAGTGCTTATCACGCCCAGAGCCAAGGTGTTCTGGAGCGGTTTCATCAGACACTGAAGTCGCTTCTCAGGGGTTATTGTGTTGAGCTTAACAGAGACTGGGAAGAAGGGCTCCCATGGCTAATGTTGGCAGCACGAGAGGTAACCCAGGAGAGTACGGGTTTCTCGCCTAATGATCTGGTCTTTGGCCATAGAGTTCGTGGGCCTTTAGCAGTTTTACAGGGGGAGTTGAAGTGTCCTGAGTCTCCTGTTAATCTGTTGGACTACGTTAACGGTTTTCGTTGTAGGTTGTTTTTAGCCTGTGAGATGGCGACGGATAACCTGACTAAAGCCCAACATAAAATGAAGAGTTGGTATGACCGTCGAGCTGAACCAAGCATCTTTAGTCCTGGTGATCAAGTTTTGGCCTTGTTGCCAATAGTAAACTCTCCTTTCCTTGCAAAATATACGGGTCCTTATAGGGTTTTTCGACAGGTGTCAGACCTGAATTATTTACTTTCCACACCAAATCGTAGGCATTCTACTCAGCTCTGTCACATAAATCTGTTGAAGTCCTATTATAGCAGGTCTTCAGTCTCTGAGACAGCAGAGTCTAGTGACCGGGTGATGCCCGTTTCTTTAGACGCTGCTGTTGAGGCTCCTTGGGCCTTGGAGACTCCCTACATGGTGGCAGGATGTAGTGGTGAGGATATGGTAGGTCCTGATGATGGTATGTTGAAACCTCGTCTAAGGAACTCTGAGAAACTGGGGGAGTTGAATACATTGTTTGGACATTTGCCGGAGGAACGTGTATTAGAACTGTCGTCTTTGTTGTCTGATTTTCCTTCTTTATTTTCAGATACAGGGCAGGGTCAAGTGAAGCTGGTCCATGCTAAAGTGGTGGATGTTGATAAGTTTCCTGTTCCTACCACCAAAACCGAGAAGCGGCGCTTTTTGGGGATGGTAGGGTATTACCGTAGTTTTTGTTCCGACTTATCTACGGTAGTAGCCCCTTTGACCAACCTGTTAAAAGCTAAAGTGAAGTTTGAATGGACTGTGACCTCTCAGATTGCTTTTGATAATGTCAAGTTGTTGTTGACCTCTGCTCCAGTTTTGATGGCACCCCCTCTAGATCAGAAGAGTTTTTCTGTCCAGTCTATGTATGCGGATTACCAATATCTCAGAATTAAAGTTAAGTGCTCACTTTTAGATATAGAAATCATTTTTTTTTACAAATTTAAAAATTGTTTATTGTGTGTGTGTGTGTGTGTGTGTGTGTGTGGGGGGGGGGGGGGGGTCTCGGACCTGTCAGCTCCTCCTTTGCGGTTTGTCTGTTCATTACGTCACTGTCACGGTATACAAATCCATTGCTTCCTTCTCGTCTCGTGTTTATGTTGTTGTATGAAAGCACGTGTGTAGTGGGCGTGAATGAGTGTCATTCCTTGATCCGCTCCAGTTGATCATCATTCATCACCAGCTGCAGCCGATCTCATCTCACTATATATACTCACCGTTTTCTCATCCCCCTTGTCAGATCATTGGTTGATGTCTCGTGTTCCAGTCCTGTCTTCCTGCCCTTCTCGTCTTGTGTTCCTGTGGATTCGTCGTCGTCTCGGTGTGGGTTCGTGGTTCGTGTCTGTAACGGTCACTTTGTGTTTTATGGCAATCTGAGTTGAGATGAGAACTGCGCATGTGCGTGTCAGTTAGTTTTGACAAGTGAGGAGAGGAGATAACCGCTCTGCCGACTCTCTTTGTATTCTTTCTTTTATTTCCTTTTATATTGTGACCAGAGTTGGATGTTTCTTTGTATACTTTTTCTCACTCGATCCCCATGAATGCCGACGAGTGTGTGACGTAAAGTTATTTTATTAAACGCGGGGAAAATACGACGTCTCTCGTGCTTATTCTCCTCCGACACCTGTTTTTATCTCTCTGAGCAACATCTCAACTTTGCGTTACAAACGTCACTTCATGGATACTTCACTTCTCTTCACGGACTCTTCACACTGGCCATCTCGTCCCTGTGTCACCTGACCACGCCCGTGTCTGATCGCCACGCTCTCTCTCTCTCTTCTAAATAAAGACCTGAGTTTCACCTGCGATTGTTTCCTGTTTTTCACTACGTCATGACAGTCTCCCCTATAGGTGAGAGGAGCACAGGTGTGGCGTGTTGCAGGTGATTGCTCCAGGACCGCGTGTGGTTGTTTCCAGTATCCTGGGCGTTAAAAGCTCTCCAGACTTGGTTGAAGGGGGCCGCCACTTCTCCTTCTCTCCCGCACCGTTTTGCTGATTTATTTTCTTTTTGCATGACACTTCACATATCCTGATTGCATTTGTTTTCGTCTCGAGTTGTACATTTATACTGACTTTAATTAGTTTATGTTGCTCATGTCTTGTCTTTAATAAATACTTATTATTTTGAATTCAACTAATCCGCGTGGTCTCCCCTCTCTGTTGCATGGGCCGGCACAGGCAGTATGTATATGGGGTACATGGGTATAAAGCAGTAAAGTGCGTATCATATGAACTTAAAAGCTAATTTTCGCATATAAATTGCACGATAAACACAATGATATGCTGATACAATACGATAAACTATAGAAACGCATTTCATGAGATCAGGCTTGACTAGCATAAGCATAAAAAAAAGTGAAACTGACACAGATCTAAAGCTTCACAATGTCAGAGTTTTTGCTGCAGAACAGACTTGCGGCTCTATATAGTTCAAATAGACTGAGTCAGATTTACTGAACAATGTCAATTTTGTTTGTCAATTTTATTTATATACGACCATTAAGCACAAACTAGGTTGACCAATGTGCTGCACAGTAAAAACATAACAATAAAACAATACAATATAATTAATCAAAATGCAATAAACTTCCTCATTGATTATACGCCAGCTCAAAAAAATTTTTTAGCTTAGATTTAAAAACAGTGATATATTATTGCTCCATTAAAACCTGTTTAACAAAAGTTTGTGTTGATCCATGTTTACGGTGTATTTTCATCATATTTTACGTTAAATTAAATGCGGAGCACAAATGCACTCAGCAGTGAAAGTCCACTTACAGCTACTCTTCACTTCTGTGACGTCTGCAGTGTGAATGATGTTTCCTGATCATTTGGTGTCAATATTAACAGTGTCAACATTATTTCATCAGTGTCTAGTTTCATACCTGTTTCTCTGTCCTCTGTGCTGCAACTGATACAGTGTTGTGGTTTTTATGTTCGTCCATCGTACACAGCACACATATAAACTTCTGGTCAGTGCGGCAGAAAACCTCAAGGAGTGTATCATGTGTTTGGCAGATCATCTCCAGTCGTCCAGTGTCACCAGTGACTTTATGTGGTTTACGGGAGAAATATTCCTCATGTCGGTCAAAATGAGTTTTACAGTAAGACTCCAGACACACCAGACAGGACTTGATGGCTTTGTGTTTTCTTCCAGTACAGACGTCACACTGTACATCTCCAGCTCCAGCGTAACAGTCAGCAGCAAGTTTAGTCTTCTTCAGTTTCTCCACCAGTTCAGCCAGCATGGTGTTTTTAGCTAAAGCAGGTCTTGGTCTGAAGGTCTGTCTGCACTGAGGGCAGCTGTAGACTCTCATCTGATCCTCCTGATCCCAGCAGTCTGTAATACAGATCTTACAGAAACTGTGTCCACAGGGAATGGTCACTGGATCCTTCAGGAGATCCAGACACACTGGACACAGGAACTCATTCTGATCCACTGAAATTCTGGCTTCTGCCATTTTACTGCATGTACACTGAGACACAACAGCTCAACTGCATTTCAGTCTCACTTTCCCTGAACTCATGTGATTCCTGCTTCCTGGTTCTGTGTTTGAGTGACGTGTGCAAAACAGGTTTATCTACAAGTGTCTGTAAATCAGGTTTCTCATTTCTGGTCCTGGACAGCCTTATTCCTGTAGAGTTCAGTTTCAACCGTACACACACCCACACACCTGGATGTTATTTTAAATGCAAAAACCTTTCTTAGTTGATTCAGGTTTGTTCAGTAACAGCTGGAATGAAACTCTTGTTGTGTCTCTCCAGGAACTCTGCTGGTCATAAAAACGTCCACTAGTTCACAAGTTCACATCTACATTATAATTATTATGGTAAAGGTTATGTGTACTTGGCGTGCTGTCCGGGTGGAGGGCTCCGAGCTCGGAATTTCTGCCCGAACCCAGAGTTCCCCCCGTTGGTAAGAGTAGATGGAACTAGAGATGGAACTAAAAGTGAGGAGATGGGGTGGAGGTTGGATGCTGATCTGATGCTGAAACTGTCAAGGAACAAAGGAGGGTTCTGCTGTTATTTATCTTGTCCTGAGTTGATTACTGATTGATCTCCACTTGTGCTGATTGGGTTAATTATCTGCACCTGCTCCTCCCATACCTTGTTAAAGAGACCATATCATGGATTTTTGAAAATGACTGTTCATGTAGTGTGGAATATAGCTCTAAGGGAATGAAAACATCCTGCAAAGATTTATATCTGAAAGTGCACCGTATATAAAGTTATTGTCTTTCAAAAGTGAGAGTCGACTCTGAGTCTATGAAATGAATTGTTTTTGAAACGAGTCATTAGCTGGTTTGTAGTGACGTAGAAACAAACATTAGCATATTGGCCAAGTGTAAACGAAGTCGAGAACACATTCAACTACTTCAGCTGAATAGCATCATGTCGAGAATACGCTGCATCTAAAATGCAACGATAGTTCAACCACTTTGTTTTCATTGCCCAGAGACGAGCATGTGAAGAATCAGTGGTTAGAGATCATATTTGCAACGATATCACAACAGTATAGCCGAACCTGGTGTTGTGTTCTCATCATTTTAATGACGAATCATTCAGAAACATAAATTAATTAAAATGTGGAAGGAGGGCTCAGTACCCAGTGTATATGGATCACCTTCCTCCTCTGAATCACAACCTGTAAGTACAACCTGTAACAATTATTAATAATTGTTGCTTTTATGGGTTTTGTAGCATCGGGGGCGCAATGAGGGAAGGCGCAGTAAGTGTGTGTGTGTGTGTTACGCTCAGCGCAGCTTCTAGGTCTCCAATGTCAATTTTTTTTAAATATGTGAAATGTTTGTCGCTGTTATTGGAGTTATCATAAAGAATAGAGCAATACCTTGTAGTACTGCAGTGCTTTATCAATATGTTTATGCGTTGGGCTAACGCAATAATAACTGACTGGGTCATCTGACCAATCACCGCCGATTAGCGTCACGTAAAGGAGGGGTTTGGACAAATGAGTCATCGAACGAATCATTAGAGAGTCGGTGAGCAAATCAGGTAAAAATAAATGCATATTATAAGACAAAAAAAGTGTTTTTGTCATTGTATGCATGTAAAGCTGTTGTTGGGGACTCCCAGAACAATATTAGGAACATTTTAAATGCCATAATAGGTACCCTTTAATAAAACATAATATGTCAGTCTCAGACAGTCACTCAAAACACTCAAAGGTTACTGAGAATCAGGAAGACTGCATCCTAATGACTACACTTGTACGGCATTAAAAGTGTCTAGTTCCAGAGGTGAAAAGGAAGTAATTATAAATACTTCCATTACATTACTTGAGTACATTTTCCAATTTTTATTATAATTACACTCTTGAAGGTACAGTAGGTAATCAACCAGAATGCCTATTACTGCCGCGACAGCTGCCGCTGCAAATCCACCATGGCAAAAATAAACCAGTCGCATTTCAAAGTTGTTTGCGAAATGACCGCCAGGTGGCGCAAAGGGACATTTAGCAAAACAGCAGCAATTGCCGCATTTTGAAACGTAAGCGGGGCTAATGTAAATTAACAGTAAGAATGAAATACTGCAACTATGGTAATTTCCAAATAGGCCTACAACAAACATGAAAAATCTAAACGATTTTGACATTAAATTCATTTGACATTTGTACAATAATTCAAGATTTGGCCATTTGTACAAGATTTCAAGTCATTCATATCACTTAACACATCCTTTGAAAAAAAACAAAAACATAAAAAGACCAAACTTGTTTTTTTATATAAAAAAAATGCATTCAAAGAATTCTATTAAAAAAAACGATCACTATCACTAATCAAAACAATTAAGCAGCACAACTGTTTCCAACATTGATTTAAAAAAAAAAAAAATCATATCAGAATGATTTCTGAAGGATGATGGTTAGTTAGCAGCAGAGCACACCTAATCAAAGAAACTGTATTATTATCATTATCAATCACTAATTACCATGGATTAAAAAAAGGCATTTGTAATTTCACACAAGAATAGGAACTTTTACTTTTACATTATGACAATGTAAACACAATTAGGCTACATTTCATCTGTCAAATATTACGTCTATGAAGTGAGGCAGCCTGAACAAAGAATGAGAGGAGATTCAAAGGTTTTTCAATCTGTTTTATTGTAATTCCTCTATGTGGAGAAACTAAATGTTCTAAATTTGCTCTACGCAAATCAAATGGGAGTAAAATAAATAAATAATCAGTCGGCTATAAAAAAAATTGTCCATGTACACATGGTACCCAGAGCCTAAAACTTTACAGTCCAAAAGAGATGTTACAGCATCATATGACAGTCCATGGCCTGTGGGAAAGTTGTTCTTTCCTGTGTACACAGAAAAGTCCACAGTGTATCCATTTGAAGAGTCTGCAAGAACAAACAACTTGAAACCCCATCTGGTTGGCTTAGCTTTCATGTACTGTGTCATGCCTGTGTGTGCTTTACATGCCACCATTCTTTCATCCACAGCTAAGTTTCTTCTAGGATGATAGATGGCTTTACAAGCATGACGAATGGTATCCATGAGAGGTTTGATCCTGAAAAGACGGTCATGTTCAGGTGTGCCCCTCTTTCTGTCATTCTCCTTATCTGCATCTGGGTGACTCATGTGCACATTCCATGAAATGGTGCGGTATCTGTCCCTGGACATGAGTGTGGCAGGAAAAGGCAAAGAGAAAAAGACTGTCTTGCCGCCAGTAGTCCCTGACAGAGCTCATCTTCACCATGGCCATGTAAAACACCAGCCCAATGTAGCGGTACATCTCACTGATGCTGACATCTGTCCATTTATATTTGCGGCCCTTTGCAATTGCACCAGCAGCCTGAGCATTGGTGTTGTGGCACAGAGTTGACACTGCATTCTCAGAAAAAAACCTTTTGAAGAGACTCTGAGGAGTGTGTGTGTCAGCAGAACTCAGTTGTGGTCCAGGTTTCTGTGCAGGCAGGAATCTCAGAGTCTGTGAATCCATGTCAATGTCAGTCTCTGTTCTCCATGACATTGTGGACTGCTCGTTGCTTGCCTGAATGTTTGTCTTGGCCCTCTTTGCAACAGGTGTCTGATGATCACCATCATCTTTGTAGCTGTAAAACAAACAAACAATTGTGAGCATGTTTATTACACCCCCCAAAAAAAGTAAATCACTAAATGTAATATTGCCCAAAACATTTTTTTTTTATAAAGCCATACAGACGCACAATTTTTTTATGGAATATGTAAACAGAATTATGCTAATATCTGAAAAAGAGGGAATAAGTGTACTTACTCAGTATCATTTTCAATTGTTCTTAAAACTGAACACCTGCCGCGTGCCCTTCTAGTGCGAGTTGCAGGTGCAGGTGAGAGGGATGCTACCACATTCCTATAAAAATAATAATATTAATGAAGGTTGAAAAAAGTAATATACCATCAAACAACAACAACACATTTTTTGTAAAGCCACACATGCACATACATATTGTTTCCATCACTAAATAATAAACAAAATTGAACTAACATCTGTAAAATAGTGGGTAATTATGTACTTACTTTTTCTGATTTCCGCCTGTGTTGCTGCGTGTCCTCCTAGTGCGAGTTGCAGTTGGAGGTGAGAGTGTGCAACCTACATTCCTTTCAAAAAAAAGTTGAAACCTATTATTATCATATATTTTACTATTCCAGCACATGCATAACTGATAGGCATTAGCATGCTGATAACACAAAGAAAACATATGTAACCTTATCAACCAACCTCCGAAAATAAATAATAAAATCATACAAGCTCATTTTGCATCACTAAGTATATAAACAAAATTGAACTAACATCTGTAAAATAGTGGGTAAATACTGTACTTACTCTTTCTGATTTCCACCTGTGTTGCTGCGCTCCCTACGAGTTGGAGAAGGTAGTGATGCAACAACATTTCTGTAAAAAAAAAAAGTTGAAAACTTATTACATAAATATTTCAAAGTATAGTACCATTAGCCTATATGAATAACTGATGTGTCAATAATGGTACACGCGTGCTGTATATGCGTGTCAATGGGCCATTACCGGAGTTAGCACACCTAACACATTTGCGCACATAATCAACCGGGGATATTTACACATTTCAGCACATTTACAACAGATATTTGCGAGCACACACTTCGCTGATGATAATGAGTCAGCATAAATACTATAGTCAAAAATATAATCTAAACATAGTCCTTAACAATTTTTTTTTATATATATAATTTACCATATAATACAGCATATAGCATATAGGCTAACTTAGACAATGTAAATGTAATTTAGCATATCATACAGCATATAGGCTAACTTAGACAATGTAAATGTAATTTAGCATATCATACAGCATATGGCATATAGGCTAACTACTTAGACAATGTAAATGTAATTTAGCATATCATACAGCATATAGGCAAGATAATTTAAACGTAATTTAACATATCATAGCATATAGGCATAACAATTTAAACGTAATTTAACATCATACAGCATAACAATTTAAACGTAATTTTACATATTATACAGCATATAGCCTATATGCTAGCCAATGTAAACGTAACTAAAACCTGCCTATTAAGATACATTTTACATTTTAATACTCTGAATACTGGATGGCAAGTCTGGAAATAGTCCAACCAGTAATACATGTACATGTTTATATAAAATAGCTTGTCAACTAATATAAGTTTAAAAGACTTACTCATCCGTATCTGTATCCACGGCTGGATCAAGTCGCTCTTCAAAATACAAACGTTCGTCATCAGAGTCCCGCTCCTCTTCCGATGAAACTGTGAACTCGTCGTCACTATCCAGGACGAGCTGAAGAGCTTCCTCGCCTGTGTAGCGTACCATCTTTCAAACGCGCAGGGAAGTGAATGAAGGTAATGTTTAAACTTGCTGCTTTTAAGGCATTTGCCTGGGGGCGTTTTTCTATTTTGCATAGATCGCCTCACACATTATCTTATGAATAGCGCGTTCTGCGAGTGGGTGTGAACACATTAAAGTTAATTAGGTGAGACAGGAGAAACTGTAGTTCTCTTTAGTTTCATACAGATTACATTGCATGAGAATATTTGTTTTAAATGTCGATTGTTTTATTTAAAAGTAGAAATATAAAGCTTTATTTAGATGTGTGTTTCATGTTTGTGTGATAAGTATTAGCCGAGTTTCAGTAGATTTTCCAGACTTGTTTCAGAAAGATTTTTGCGGAGACAGAGTGAGCTGAAAGTGCACCCTATTTATTTTATTTATTTTACAAAAACACAAGGTTTTGATGATAATGTGAGCGTACACAAAAAAAAGAAGACCCTCTATAGTTTATAATCATGTATTCATTTTATTTATCTGACCAAAAATGACGAAGTATATTATGTCTAAGTTGCTGCTATGTGAAAAAAATCTGCCAAAACGCGTGGACGCGGTTTTCGACCCCCAAGGGTTAAAGTAATAATTGTATTATTAATTAAAGCAGCTGTAGGTAACTTTTGTAAAAAAAAATATTTTTTACATATTTGTTAAAACTCTCATTATGTCCTGACAGTAGAATATGAGACAGAAAATCTGTGAAGCTCCTCTGGCTCCTCCCAGTGGTCCTATTGCCATTTGCAGAAATACACGCTCCCGGTCAGAAACAACCAATCAGAGCCAGGAGGAATGTGTCAATCACGCTCATGTAAGCGCTGATCACACCCCTCTCTTGCACAGCGCGAGCGCGTACCGTCGTTCAAACTCAAGATTGCCGGTGTGCTGCAGCTGTGCTTATGACGGAGAAACAAACTAAACTGCCAATTCTCGAGTGGCACCTGCTCATAAAACAAAGAGGTAAAAGGAAAAAGACCGATGCCGATAAACAAGCGAAAAAGAAAGAATTAGACAGAGCCCATTGATTCGGTGTCAAAACTCTAGCCCAGAGGTGGAAGTAACGAATTACAACTACTCACGTTACTGTAATTAAGTAGTTTTTTCGTGTACTTGTACTTTTATGAGTACATTTTTAAGCCTGTAATTTTCCTTGTACTTAAGTACAAATTAAATTAAGTAATTTACTTCGCTACTTTAAAAATCACATTCGTTACTAAGTACTTGTACAATTTGAATTAAATTAATATTCAAATATTTGACCAGCATTCGGGTATCCAATAGAAATAACTGATCGTGGGCGGGCCAATAAAAACCCTTGTATTTGGACCGGGAAAAAAACCCGGTTTCTGGAGAGCTATTCGTCCTCGCACGTCACTTCACTGTGAAGGTTTATTTTAGTATAATCAAAGAACTTTGGCGTTATGGACATGGAGATTCGAGACGCTGAATTCATTGAAAACTCCGAAGAAATACCGGATGACGAGTGCCCATGGCCGCACCTGGAGGAGTTTTTCACATACAGAGGAAGGAAAGGAGACAGCGTTCAAATGCAATGCAAACTTTGTTTGCCATCTGCAGTGATTTCGGCTTACAAGACTTCAGCCTCTAATCTCAAAAAACACATTATGGTAAGAAGACTTATAACTACACTCACCGGCCACTTTATTAGGTACACCTGTCCAACTGCTCGTTAACACTTAATTTCTAAGCAGCCAATCACATGGCGGCAACTCAGTGCATTTAGGCATGTAGACATGGTCAAGACAATCTCCTGCAGTTCAAACCGAGCATCAGTATGGGGAAGAAAGGTGATTTGAGTGACTTTGAACGTGGCATGATTGTTGGTGCCAGAAGGGCTGGTCTGAGTATTTCAGAAACTGCTAATCTACTGGGATTTTCACGCACAACCATCTCTAGGGTTTACAGAGAATGGTCCGAAAAAGAAAAAACATCCAGTGAGCGGCAGTTCTGTGGGCGGAAATGCCTTGTTGATGCCAGAGGTCAGAGGAGAATGGCCAGACTGGTTCGAGCTGATAGAAGGGCAACAGTGACTCAAATAACCACCCGTTAAAAACAAGGTGGGCAGAAGAGCATCTCTGAACGCACAGTACGTCGAACTTTGAGGCAGATGGGCTACAGCAGCAGAAGACCACACCGGGTGCCACTCCTTTCAGCTAAGAACAGGAAACTGAGGCTACAATTTGCACAAGCTCATCGAAATTGGACAATAGAAGATTGGAAAAACTAGGGCTGGGTATTGTTAGGAATTTCACAATTCGATTCGATTTCGATTCTTGAGGCTTCGATTCGATTCGATTTCGATTCGATTTGATATTGATTTATTAGCTTCGATATCGATTCAATAATAAGTAAATACACAAGTAATTAAGTGCCTGGGTATATTTTTAAATAATGTGTGCAGTATTACCAATGTTTAAGTACAAATTATTGACCCAAGCATATTTCCTGTCATGGTTTATTTAGTAGAACAAACTGTACAATATTGTACATGTGTTGAATACAAACCACAACTGTAATAAACAGGTGCTTTATTAACACCTCTAAAGTGCATGTAACTGTAAGTAGTAGAAAGTATATTTCTTTCTTCCTATACATTCAAGTTATAAAATAAATGTAAACAGAAGCACAAAATGTGCATACTCATAAAACAAAGTGCAACCATAGATATTATAACATTACAAAGTGCTATTTTGTCAACACAATAAATAACACTGAACAGCTGATCAGAGAACCTTAGGCTTATTTACTGTGCCTATATGTAGGATACAGACATTTCCATCATGTAACTCGTAACATTTTAGTACAATATATAACATGTTAACTAAATATAAATAAAGCATTTGTTATCAAACTAGTGCACATAGGTTTTTTGAACGTTGCGACGTTCGTCTGTTATAGGACAACTTAGTTTGAATAAACGAGCAGACACTGATTAGCTATTGCTCTATGTTTATTTAAAATTAACACCAAGACAACTAGAAGTGAATGCGCTTTCCATTAAATGAATCACACACAGTAAACAAAACATTAACAAAAAAAATGTCAATGAACTGCAATTGTACATGCGCGGGCAGATATTGGGCTTGAAGTCGTTCATCCTCGGATGCGGTGCCGCGCGCGCTGTTACAAAAAAAAAGCCTTGCACACAGCCAAGCGAAATGAGGTCTTGCGCAACCAACGCGTCATTTTTTGCCGCGCGCACCTTCGCGCACGTGCGGATTATAGACACTAAAAGAAACGGACGCGTCGAGTTTAAACAAGGCTTTTCTCCGTGTCAGCGCGCGCTCTGATCGGCATCATGATGTCTATGGTATTTAAACATTCTCTGATGAAAACAGCGTCTTATACAACGCTGAACGCTCTCACTAGAGTGTTGCCCACAGCGCCGCCACTGGCCGTTGGGCTGAATCGATTCATAGGATTTGATGAATCGATATTGAATTGAGAAACAAATAATTGCAATGCATTGATGAATCGATATTTTTACCCAGCCCTAGGAAAAACGTTGCCTGGTCTGATGAGTCTCGATTTCTGCTGCGACATTCGGATGGTAGGGTCAGAATTTGGCGTCTACAACATGAAAGCATGGATCCATCCTGCCTTGTATCAACGGTTCAGGCTGGTGGTGGTGGTGTCATGGTGTGGGGAATATTTTCTTGGCACTCTTTGGGCCCCTTGGTACCAATTGAGCATCGTTGCAACGCCACAGCCTACCTGAGTATTGTTGCTGACCATGTCCATCCCTTTATGACCACAATGTACCCAACTTCTGATGGCCACTTTCAGCAGGATAATGCGCCATGTCATAAAGCTGGAATCATCTCAGACTGGTTTCTTGAACATGACAATGAGTTCGCTGTACTCAAATGGCCTCCACAGTCACCAGATCTCAATCCAATATAGCATCTTTGGGATGTGGTGGAACGGGAGATTCGCATCATGGATGTGCAGCCGACAAATCTGCGGCAACTGTGTGATGCCATCATGTCAATATGGACCAAACTCCCTGAGGAATGCTTCCAGCACCTTGTTGAATCTATGCCACGAAGAATTGAGGCAGTTCTGAAGGCAAAAGAGGGTCCAACCCGTTACTAGCATGGGGTACCTAATAAAGTGGCCGGTGAGTGTATATTTATGTGATAGTTGTTTTCGTTTTTAATGTTGGGTAGACCTCACGATAGTTTGACTAAAAACATCACTTGAAACATGAGCTTCAGCGTTACCCAGGTGACGAGCACATAGACAGTAAATAAAGATTTAGCATTGTAAAGTGGCGCTCAAAGTTAAATTGTATGTCATTGTCAACATTGTTTTATTCCTATTGAATCCGTGTTTTAAGCTTATAATCGAAGGGTCTAATAAAGACTCTTTCATAAAAACAGTCTCTTGCCGCGTACTCTCACTGGCGTAACAATGTAACTGCACTGATTGGCAGCCTGTCTAGATTGCGCATGTGTCAGTGCTAAATGCTGATAACTTTTGAAATATTAGTAGGGTACTTTTGGAAAGCTTTTTGTCCAGTCAGATTTTTTTAAATGTAAAAAAAAAATCTGTTTATAATTAAAATAACTCAACAAGCTTATTTATGTTGCATTACAATTCATGAATAATAATAATATTAGACCATTTTTTTTAACTTGATTCCCATAAGAATTATATGAATAAATAAATAATATGAAATAATATATACCGTATATACCCGAATATAAGACGACCCTGAATATAAGACGACCCCTCATTTTTCAGACTTATTCTTTGGGAAAAAGACACACACACACACACACACACACACACACACACACACACCGACACAGAAACACGCACGACACACACACACACACACACACACACATAGAGAGAGAGGCGCGCGCGCTCTTAAGCCTTGTTTATACTCGACGCGTCCGCACGAGCGCCAAGGTGCGCGCGGCCAAAAATGACGCGTTGGGTGCGCAAGACCGGCAAGACCACATTCGCTTGGCTGCACAGTGCGCACGGCGCCGCATAGAAACACGTGAAGAGCGCACGCTACAGTGATGTTTCCTCGCGCGGAGCCGCTTCACCTGTTTGTCTGAGGTACTTTTGAAATATAATCTTATACAAATATGCTAAACGTTTAAACTGGCCATTCTAAGTGGGTTTTGTAACTTTTCTCAATTTTCTTTTTACTTTAATACACAAATAAAGTAGCTCACCGAAATGCTTGGCAAGAAATTTCTCCCTTTCCCCCGTGATTTTGTCTATATCCCGAACATAAGACGACCCCCCCATTTTTCAGCCTATTTTTAGGACAAAAACCTCGTCTTATATTCGGGTATATACGGTAATTTCCTTTGTATACTTCCTCTGTTATATTTTCAGAGAAAACATCCATCAAAGATTGATCAGTACGATGACATTGTGACAGCAGCAGCACGTAGTCAACGTAAGACCACAGCCACACCAAACAAGCTCTCCTCAAGTAAGCAAGCCAAGTTACCAGATGTGATGTTGGCAGCTGCAAGCAAACGTGTCCCTCAAACAACTGTTGACAAGCTTATCATCAATTATATATGTGAAGGTGTACAGCCATTTACAGTGGTAGAACAGCCAGCTTTGAAAGAATTAATTACCACACTGCAACCTCAAGCCAAAGTCATCTCCAGATCCACCGTACGTACCAGAATCTGTGATGCTGCTGATGACATGAAGAAGACTTTGATTGCAGAATTGGGTAAAGCCAAATTTGTTGCAACCACCACAGATTGTTGGTCAGCTCATCAGAAAAGTTACCTTGGTGTAACTTGCCACTGGATTGATGAGGAGACCTTAGAAAGAAGATCTGCAGCACTAGCATGCAAAAGATTAAGGGGGTCTCACACATTTGATGTGATTGCTGGTGCTCTTGATGATGTCCATTGTCAATACAAGATTAGAGACAAAGTTGTAAGGACCACAACCGATAGTGGATCCAACTTCCTCAAAGCTTTCCATGTGTTTGGAATGCAGAAAGATGCAGAGGTAGATGATGATGAAGAAGACATGGATGCTCTTGACGTAAGTGACCATATTGAGTATCATGATGCAAGTACAATCCTTGATGAAGACTCTGGTATGGAATATCAACTACCCCCTCATCAACGATGTGCATGTCACCTGCTAAATCTTGTGGCAACAACTGATGCTTCCCTTGCAGAGGCCATGAATGACACCTACAAGAGGCTTTTCCGTGCAACATTTGCAAAATGCCAGGCCATTTGGAACAAAACTGGGCGATCTCATTTGGCTAGTGAAGTGGTAGAGTACAAGTGTGGGCTACAGATCATTCGCCCCAATGCAACACGGTGGAATTCCACCTGTCTTGCCACTGAAAGAATTATACGCATCATTGATGAGAAAGGTGAAGATTCCATTAGGGGTTTATGTGACGAACTCAAGGTGAAAATGTGAGTAATATTAGTTGCCATGTATGCTGTCTTTCCCTATAGTCAAGATGTGGCTTAGTTGTTTGTCATAAACATGTTTTATCTTCCAGGTTGAGTCCTGCAGAAGTTGCATTCCTCCGGGAGTATAGCATCACCATGAAGCCACTGATGAAAGCTTCAAACATCCTCCAGTCAGAGTCCAGTGTTTACATGGGATGGCTGCTGCCAGTAATCCACCAGCTTCTATCCAAACTCAACAGGCTAGAGACATCAAGCAAGACCTGCACACCACTCATCAGAGCCCTGCAAAATGGCCTGCATAAGCGTTTTGGACAGATGATGGAGGATCCAGAATTGGCTGCTGCTGCAGTCCTCTTACCCAAGTTCAAGACCTCCTGGACTGACAAAGCAGACGTTATAGAAGCTGGTAATTTCAAATTATATGATCTAATTTGTGTCTATAACTGCACGCCTATATAAGCATGAAAAAGGCTGTTATTAAAGTATAATTTGTTGTGATTTTAGATAATTTAAGTAGTTGTTTTCAAATTACAGCCTTGACATACTTGAAACAACATCTTGAAACTTCAGAGAATGAGGGCGAACTTCAAAGAGAGTCATCTGATGACAACGAATTCTTCTCCAGACCACTCTCCAAGATGTTGCAAAGTCCATTTGAGCTTGATGGTTACCTTGCATGTGCCTCGGACAACATGGAGCTGCTTCACTCCTTCCCAGCCATCAAGAAGCTGTCTCTGAAGTTAAACACAGCTCTGCCTGCCTCTGCTGCATGTGAACGGCTTTTTAGCTGTGCTGGTCTACTTTTCACATCTAAACGAAGCCGGATAGACTCTGTGAACTTTGAAAATCAGCTTCTGCTGAAACTGAACAAAGGTTCAGAAAGTGAAATGTCCTAGAGTTTAAGGCATTGTAAAGTTTGTTTGGTTTGTTTGGCAAAGCCCAGTTGTTGGTTTGCAGTTTATACTGTTTATACATGTTTAAAAATCATTTAACATTCTTTAAACAGACAAAATTCCTGTACTGTGTGTTTATTCGTATAAAACACAAATTGCCTGTGTTTGATCCATTCATATTTCTGATTTGATTCAATGGATTTTATGTTTATTCAATAAATATCACAGGCTTACAAGTAATTAGTACTTGAGTAGTTTTTGAGAGGGGTACTTTGTACTTTTACTTAAGTACATTTTTAACACCAGTACTTTTAATTGTAGTATTATTTTAGCAAGTACTTGTACTTGTACTTGAGTACAAATTTTCAGTACTCTTCCACCTCTGCTCTAGCCGCATAACATGTAGATAAAATGTCATGCACTCTAGCAACAATTGAAACCTGCTAATGCACTGGCTTGTCATGTTGCTGAAATAACGTAGTAGAACACCTTATCTAGCATTATATATCGTTAGAATAATTACTTGCATATTGTAACGTTAGTTACCATTATATTAACGTTATCTTACTAGCTATTTATAACTTATAGAAAGAGTGCAACGTTATAAAGTTACATGTATTGCAAAATACATAATGATTTGAGGACCAAGTTTGTAGTCAAAGTATGGGCAGGCCATAGTCAATGTAAAGCATATTGTTGATGTTTAGTCCCTGTTAGTGAATGTGTCATATAACTTTTTATCCGCCGTCATCGGTTGCCCTGTTTACTAGCTTGCAAGTTCACGACAGGCTCCGCTGTGGAGGACGAGCTGTGGAGGGAGGGCTGTAGCGCAGCAGAGAGCAAGGGGGTGGGACCTGTAAGTTGTGCTTGTTCAAATTTTCAGGCTAAGTCAACGTTTTCTCAAAACTCCCTACTGCAGCTTTAAAGACAATTTGGTTAATGTTATTAAAACAAACGATCATACATAGTATACATGTAGTATACACAGGCTATACATTTATTTATACGAACAGTAACTATTATATAGCTCTGTTTGTAGGCTAGGCCTATCTGTTTATTAAAAAACACAGCAAAAGGTCTTAGGATAGGATAACATGCAGCGCAGTGGCAGTTACGATCCTGGTTCCAGTAGCCTTAATACATTGATACATGGCTTTTTTTTTAAATGTCACAAAGCGTTTTGAGATGGTTTTGAACGAAATATTGAAGTTTATAATTAAGTATTTAGACACTACGTCGAGTGCGTATTCTAAAATCGGTTTTATTCTGGCATTGAATTAGAGTTCGACACTCGTGGCGCGAAGAATGGGCGTGGCTTAGCGTATAAGAAGGGGCTGTAGGCTGAATTCCCTGGTTTTCGTCGACTGAAGCGAAGTCGCTCGTGGCACGCGGCCGGTTACGCAATACTCGTTCCCTCTCTAGAGAGAACCGAGGTTACGTTAGTAGCCGAGTACATTCTTTTACGAGAGGTTCTCTCGTATTGCGTAAGTTTAGCTTATGCTACGGGAACTTTTTGTCAACGCCGTGCGCGCCAAGCAACCACCCATGAGTCGCCGAGGTTTCTCGGGGAACCCAATAAGTGGAAAAAATAAGGTGTCCTGCCACGCGGGCCATCACTTGTACATAAGCACACATAGGGAATACAGAGCAGAGCACTGGTCTGTATAAGCATATAGCACATCCCTATTAGTGCAGCTCAACCAGGAGAGCTAAGTCACGTGAGAGTGGTCTGAGCATGATATATCTGGGCAGAACGCACAACTCGCTTAGACTGACAGAAGTTTAGCCTGCAGGGCGGGAACTTCTAGGTTATAGAACCTGACAAAGGTAGACGGGGAGCTCCAGCCCGCCGCTACACATATGTCGTGGACAGAAATCCCGCTGGACCACGCCCACGATGAGGCCATGCCTCTAGTGGAATGAGCCCTCATACCCAGAGGGCATTGCAGACCTTTTGACGCGTAAGCGGCCGCTATAGCGTCCACTATCCATCTGGACAGAGTCTGTTTCGAGGCAGCGAGACCTTTGGTGCGCCCACCAAATGAAACAAACAGCTGCTCCATGCGCCTTAAAGAGGCGGAGCGCGTAGTGTAAAACCTCAGCGCCCTGACCGGGCAAAGGAGATTCACGTCTGTCTCACTGTCTGACGCTGGCTGAGCCGACAGTGAAATGACTTGCGCTCTGAAAGGAGTGCCCATCACTTTTGGAACATAGCCATGTCTAGGTTTGAGCGTTGATGGGGACCTCCCTTTATCCATCAGCTCTTGTAGGAAAGTGAGCAGATGCGCAACCTCGCACGTCCGCGGGTCCAGATCTCTGTCGGTGCACCACTTGGAGAACACCGACCATTTAGACGCGTAGAGCCTTCTCGTGGAAGGAGCTCTAGACTGCGTGATCGTGTTCATCACTCTTTCTGGCAGGGCAACGAGTACCCGTTGATCAACCATGCGTGCAGAGACCAGCGCTCTGGATGGGGATGCCAGATCAAGCCACGAGCCTGAGAGAGCAGATCTGCCCTCACCGGAATAGGCCACGGAGCTGCATGTGACAGCCGTGCTAGTTACGGGAACCAATTCTGATTCTCCCAGTGCGGAGATATGAGGAGCACTGAATGGCGCATTTCCCTGATTCTCTTGATCACCTGTGGTGCATCGGGGACCAAATAAGGATGCGTTCCGTCAGATTGCAGAGGTTTCTGGATCTGACACCGCCCTGACGGTTTACATAGGAAACCACAGACATGTTGTCCGAGCGGACGAGAAATGTTGGTCCTGTATGAATCGGGAGGAAGCGCTTCAGCGAGTTCTCGACCGCTATCATTTCCAGACAGTTTATGTGAAAACACTTCTCTTGGTCTGACCACTGGCCAAAGGCCGATCTGCCTTCGAACAGCGCGCCCCAACCCGAGTTGGATGTGTCTGTCGAAATGACTTTCCGATAAGAGATGGTTCCCATCATCACTCCCTGCTGGTACCAGTCGCTACTAACCAGGGCTGCAGAGCCGCTATGCAGGTCTGAGTACTCTGATTCTCTGGCCGCCAGAAACCCAGGCTCGGTCGAGACGCGTGAGCATTCAACCAGCGTTGGAGCGGGTGCATGCACAGTAGGCCCAGCTGGAGCACCGCTCCACAGCCCAGCATCCTTTGAAACGTTTTCAAAGAGAGAAAGCTGCCCTTCTGGAAAGACGTGGTTAGGCGGCGAACACGGCGCGCGTGCTGTGTCGACAAACGAGCCGTCATGGCCACAGAATTCAGTTCTATTCCTAGAAAGGAAATTGACTGACTGGGCATTAATGAGCTCTTGGTCCAGTTGACCGTGAGACCCAAGCTTTCCAGGTGACTGAGAAGCACTGTTCTGTGAGATAATCAGCCAATCGTCCAGATAGTTCATTATTCGCAGCCCCTGAGTTCTCAGGGGGGCGAGCGGCGCGTCTATGCACTTCGTAAATGTACGGGGTGCTAGAGACAGGCCGAACGGCAAGACGGTGTATTGATATACCTGACCGTCGAAGGCGAATCTCAAAAATTGCCTGTGACGGGGTAATATCTGAATCTGAAAATAGGCATCCTTCAGATCTAGAGAAATAAACCAGTCCCTCGGGCGAACGTGCGCAAGGATTTTTCTGGTCGTAAGCATTTTGAACGGTCTTTTTGCAAGCATCTTGTTCAAATGTCTCAGATCTAGGATAGGTCTGAAAGCTCCGTCCTTCTTGGGTACGAGAAAATATCGGCTGTAAAAGCCTGACTCGCTCAGAGAAGGCGGTACTTTTTCTATAGCCCCTTTGCACAGCAGCTTTGTTATTTCTGCGTGAAGTAGGTGTGCTACTTCCACATTCACTATCGTCGCGGTCCGGGCTCGAAAGCGCGAGGGATGGCGAATGAATTGAAGTGTATAGCCCTGCTTTTTTGTGCTCAGAACCCATTCTGAAATCCCTGGGATAGTTTTCCACGCAGCTATGTGAGCCGCTAGGGGGCGAATGGTTCAGATCGCCGCCATTTGCGGGCTTGTGAAACTGAGCCGGAGCCGAAAGTGCGGCGCGCGCGCTCTCGGTTCTGGGCAATGGCTGCTTGCTGAAAGCCGAGACCGTTTGATTTATGTGAGGTGTCCCAATCATAAGGGAAGGGAGCATTTTATTCTCACTTTTTGACGCGCGAGCAGCGCTTTGGGCGGAAAAGCTTTCTGTAAGCGTGAGTGTGTGTGCGCGGGCACGAGACTTACAAGTGTATTTGATGCCCCGATCATAAAGGGTTGGGGAGCGTCTTATCAATGCCCTGCGTCACCTGCGTTTTGTGGTAACATTTAAACGCGCGGGCGGCGCCCGGGGGGATGTATGTGTTAGTAAGCGTGAGCACTCTCCGGCGGGCACAAGACTTACATTCATAACCTATTTTATTGACCGTGTAACAGAGCGGGCAGATAGTGGGCACAGACCTCTGGACACATTTGTGACCCGTCATGGAATCCAGTGACACAAGTCGGCAGCACAACTTGCGAGCAAAATGAGAAAGAAGCTTTTTTTTCCCAAAATTGGTGATTTCCGCTTTTTTGCAGAATCTGTTAGTTGAAGATCATGGAAGAAGCCTCTCCATGTTTGAGATACCAGTATTGGTATATTTAAAAGCGTACATTTTGAGGTTGAAATCGGCTTGTTTTTCGGAGATTCTATCATGCAGTAGGGGCGTGTCATTGTCTGTGTGTATTTCCATACTGAATTGCCGCCGCCGCTTATGCCCCCGCCCCCTCCCAACAGCGTGGCTACTTATTATGCAGCGCTCTGCTCCTGCTCTATCTGATATCAAAATTCAATGAAGATGGACGCCGCAAAGATTGTCGCAGACGAGCTGAACCGTGGCAGTTACATCGAAAATGTTACATCGAAAATGTTTCGGGAAACAACCAGAGGTGTATGGGCGCGGCGCGCGCGCCCTCGGTGCTTGAATACGGCGGCACGGCTCGCTGACAACGGTGCCTGGCTGTTTCATGTGACATCCCGATTGCTTTGAATGGGGAACGTTTTGTGAACAGGGAACAGACTTAATGGACTGGCAACAATCTCCATAGAACATGAATTGGCACAGAGAATCGAAATGGAGGATGCAGTTAAGACCTTTGCTGTGATGAAGGCATGCCGTGCGCGTTTCTGAAATGTAAGTTAAGCTTCATTTGCTCTTTAGTCGTTATTTAAGATGCTGAACCTGATGATGATATAATGTGCTTGCGGACATTTCATTTGTGTGTGAATACGCACATAAGAAAGTGGTGTAAAGAGATTTGCAACAGTAATTTGAGGAGGTGAAATGTGATTATTTGGAAAATTCCTGTCATGACTGCTTAAAGAAAATGCCAGCAGGCATTTGCCTGCTGCATAAACTTTAATATTGTTGACATTTTGGGCACACGTGCGTTGCGCACTATTTGCGTTATATGTAGGCCTATGGCTTATTGGTCTTTGTGTGTTGTTGCTGGTTTTGCGTTATATGTATATGGCATATTGGTCTTTGTGTGTTGTTGCTGGTTTTGCGTTATATGTATGGCATATTGGTCTTTGTGTGTTGTTGCTGGTGTACGTTTCAAATAGAGGGGCAGCACAATTGTTTTTCGCCTAGAGCGGCAGAAGTGCATTCGCCGGTCCTGGGGGTGAGTTTCCATAAACATTAAAGTTTGTCGTTTTGTGTTCATTCTAAGAACACGTAGGCTACACGTTATCTCATGTTTAGACCTTCTTAATACCTACCTATTGTTGCTCAGGAAAGAAAAAAAAGCTGTTAAGCACAGGGGGGGAGCTTTACAGGGGGTATGGCTTATCTAAGTGAGATGTAAATGAGCCCTATTGTCACTCCCAGCAGCAGAGAGAGGTGAGAACTGCACATCTTTAGAGGCTGTTATCTTAACTTTTATTTATTTTAAGTGCCTACCTTCAAATGGCCACAACTTCTCCAAATATTATCAGATTCCCACGTGTTACACATCGTTGGAAAGCTTGGAGACTACACTTTCATAATCTATGAATAACTCAAAATGCCCCAGAACCGACTTGTGTCCCTAGTTTCCGTAACTGGTCACATTTCTTATATTCAACACTTGAGCGGCTTTTCTGCGCTTTATGAGAGTGTGCTCTGTGAGTGACACGAGATTTGATGTGCTTGTGTGTGGGGATGAACACTGGGGCGTGGGCACTTTCACTACACTTAAAACACCAACGGCGTGAGCCGGACCAGACATTATACTCTTTTGAGATTTCTCTGGGTTGCCGTGAAAACGGCGTTTTTGTGCAGGCGAGAGGGTAAATGAACCGGCTCGTTGGCTGCCAAATGAACCACTGCAGTAGCCTGTTTGAAGGGGACTGTCAGGGAAATAACCTTTGACGGCGGTCCAGCCGCAGCGGGAGGTGCGCGTCTTTTCTCTCTCTTGGTTAGGATGGCTTCGCGTGCTCAGACTTCATGCACGCGACCATGGCTCGTCCGATAGCTTGAGCTGCGGTCTTGGTGGCGCGGAGAGAGAGAGATCCGTCGCGCTTCTCAGATCTGTAAACGCAGCTGGGTCCTGGCCCTTCTCGTCCCATTCACGGAGGAGGTCGGCTTGCAGGATTTGTAAAACAGCCATGGAGTGGAGAGCAGACGCGGCCTGGCCGGAGGCGGCATATGCGCGGCCGACCAAGGCGGACGTGGCTCTGCATGCTTTGGACGGGAGGGCTGACCTTGACCACCATCTCGCGGAGGGCGGACAAAGGTGCGCTGCGACCTTCTCTTCCACAGGAGGAATAGCCGTGTATCCTCTCTCGGCGGCGCCGTCCACTTGGGAGAGCGATGCGGAGGTCTGAGACTGAAGCCACGAAGAGAAGGGTGTGTTCTTCGTGTGGTGTGAGCACTCGAGCCCGAGTCGGTCAACCGCCCACGTCAGCAGACACATCAGCTCCAGCACGGGTACGGCCAGATTCCTGGATCGAGGCGGAGTCTAGCGACCATTCCTCGCTATCCGATGCCAGGATGGAGCAGCAGTCTCTCGTGGCGTGTCCTTTGGCCTCATTCTCAGACGCGACGGCAGTGAGGCTCGTGAGCGGCAGCTGCGCGTCGGTGAAGGGAGGCGGGGAAGACAAGAGAGCGAGCCTCGAGGGAGGTTCTCCGGCGAGCGCGTCGCTGTGGCCACAGGTTCCGGCCGTCTCTGGGAACGGCGCTTCTTTTTGCGCGGTCCCACCAAGGGCGGAGTGAATGCTTCCTGGTTGAAGGCTTTGAGTCGAGCCCGCAGGGTCGACAGCGGAAGTGCTTCACAGAACTCGCAGCCCCCGGATGCGAGGGCGAGCTCCGCGTGTTCCTGGCCCAGGCAGAGAGCGCAGATAACGTGGCGGTCTCCGACGCTGAGCGAGGCCCTGCACGAGCCACAGGAAGTGCGAGGCATCTTGAAAAAGACGCTCGCTGCTCTTTTAGGAGTATGAGAATACAATAACAATGTAAAAGGATACGTCGCCGGATAGCGTAGCTCGCACGGTGTCCTAAGCTGGCTGTTCGCTGTTCGGCGGCGATGGTGGCTTCTCTCAGATCCAGCGATGCGTAGGGCTTCGTTGAAGAGACGAAAATCAGGGAATTCAGCCTACAGCCCCTTCTTATACGCTAAGCCACGCCCATTCTGGCGGGCTATGACACTATGAAGGCGCGGGCACCCTTCACTGGGCGTGACGTCACGCGGGGCTCACTGGTAGGCTGCACCAGATGCCCGCGGGGCAGCCAATGAGCACGCAAGACTGCCTGCTCTAGGTCTGCTAGCTGCTGCACTGCGTTGACAATGAATACAAAATTAGGATAATTTCTTGGCTTCAATATCTCGAGAAGATGAATCTTTCCCGTAGCGTAAGCTAAACTTATGCAATACGAGAGAACCTCTCGTAAGAGAACTCTGTTACACCATATAGTTTTTTGCTTATATTTATAAAAAAAATTACCATGCATTTCCATTTTACACTAAGGAATAAATAGTATACAACTATGTTAGGCTAACGACAAAAGTTTATCTGTTGTCTCTGTCTCCGGGAACTACGCGTCACAAAAATGAACCGAAAGCCACTTGCCTCAGCTCAGTCACGATAAGAAATCGGCTATGTCTAAAGCCTTTAAATGTCTAAATATTTAGGCTAATAAATTTTATCTGATTATGTAATGCATATGAAAATGAGAGGTACAGAGGATCTGCTCAAACAGGTTTAGCTATATGTGAGCACTTCCCAATGAGAAAATGACAAGCCAAGGGTGAAAGTCTCGCTCTAATTAAATAAATAGCCCTGAATTAAAATGTAAAAACAGATCAAATCATTTATTTGTCGAAATGTTGCAGTATTGTTTCATTTAAGTTCATAATTATTCTATAAATGTTAGCATTGTGGTTCGAGATTTATTTGAATAATAATAATTAAAAAAAAAACTTAATTCACAAATTGCATGCACCCTAGTTGTAAGGATCCAAAGATCCCTGTGGAATTGACCGTTCGCAAAAGCCACGCCCCCTAGTTATTGTTGCTACGTCAAACAAATGGTCAAACACGACCAGCGCCACAGATTGCCATGAATGGAAGAGGTATACCCGTGCGTGTCAGTGACCTTTTTTCGAGCAATTACCTCCGCGATATCCTCCAGATCGAGGCAAAATGGGTTACAGTATGCAGTGGAGGGATATATTCAAAATATAAAAATACGCAAAGGAGACATGACTACTATAGAGGCTAATATACCGGTCTCAAGCGAAATCTGAGAAACCCCATGACCTGTACCTCAAATGCAATCAGTAAATTACAGCCTTGAAGAAGATTTAATACGCTGGTTCAGTCGCTAATTGTTTGGAGTTAGAAATATATAATTCGCGCTGCATATTTAGTAATTTTGCCTCAGATACAGGATTATACATTCGCTTTAACAAGCAGGTTTTTCATTACCACGGCAACCGCTTGCGTGTCATGCTGAATCCGATTTTCGTGTTTAAAAAGTAACTATACATAAGAGACGGAAAGATGCAGATAACCCTACATTTAAGGTTATTTCTATTCATTACGATATTGATTACGTTATATGAACTGATGTTGTCAAGTAAGCTTCATGCGTTCCCCGTTGCGAGCGTGCACTCTTCTAAACTGTAGTCTACGGGTGCTGCACTGCTAGTGCTGCTCATTTCCCCCCGAAAATATCACGTTAACAACAACCCTTTAGAAAACGTACTTCCTTTGTGGATCCTCTTGACCTGCTCTCTCCATGTTTCTTTGACTTGCTAATCTCAGTGTGTCAGTCTCATGCACGCTGTTCGCGAGTGAACCATGTTCGACACATGTAACTGGGAGTGGGGCCGTCCACACTGTTTTATCCATCGTAGGCACCGTTCACGTTGTGTTTTCGGCTTTGGGAACGAAAAGAACACAACTCCTCCAGACAATCTCTCGGAGTATCTAGTGTCCGGTTTACAAACGCAGTGGGCGCACCGCTTCACCAGCTTGCTTGGAGTCAATGTTTGACGGAGCTGCTCACATAGTAACGGTTGCTATGATGTGTGATTGGACAATGGCCGTTTTGGGGGAGGGGCCTGCGAACGGTCAATTTAATATTGAGTTGAACATTTTGTTCATGACAACAAATAAACATGCGTTTGAAGATTATATTTAGTTTTGCTTGGACAAAGCAGGCCCAAACCAGTTATATTTCTTAAATTATTGAAATAATGAAATATTTAGAAATAAACTTTTATGACAGAAATATCACTACATGTAGCTTAAATCATTTAATTCCTTCATTATCAACACTTCAATAGCCTAATGTTAATGGCTAGAATAGCGATTTAAGTGTGAATTGCAATTTCTCTTTGCAATTTTCTCTAAGTCAGTCTCAGAATCAAGCCTCGTATACACCGGGACGAATATCGGCTCGCGTTATTCGTCAGCGTTTTTCAACGCCTTTTTTGTGTTCACACCCAAGCGTTTTTTGTTGACGATGAGCCGAGTCAACATGCAAATTCATTCCCTGACATTAGATGGTGCTAAATACCCGGTCCACAAAGTGCTTCTGACACTCGCTTGTCACTCAGAAGAAGAGAGCAAGTTTGTCGCGTTTGTCTTATAGTTCTTTATTCTCGCTGGTGTCTCTTTATATAGACACAAACAAGACCAGCAGCTCTACATTCATCTTGCCTTGCATCTTCCTCGTCTTATTTCTTCCCTGCAGAGTGTAGACGCTGTATATCTTCTTCGCCGTTATATATTTGTGCTCGGCAAGACCGTTTTGTGTTTGAGCGCCCCCAAGTTGTGTTTCACTGTAACTTCAGAAGCTCCAGACACGTGAGCAAAAGCGCCAATCTCATTGGTCGGATAGTTTTTAACGCGGCGCGTCAAACAAAAAAAACGAACCCGAGGCGTTTTTAAAAAAAAGACGCTTTTACGCGTGACGTTTTACGCGTCGGTGTGCACACTCATATTGGCGCCCATTATTTAGTTACGAGGCGTTAAACGTTGGCGAATATCGCACGCGAAATTCGTCCCGGTGTGAACAGGCCTTCAGAGAGCCTGTGGAGGGTGTGTGTGTGTGTGTGTGTGTGTGTGTGTGTGTGTGTGTGTGTGTGTGTGTGTGTGTGTGTGCGTGTTAAGTCAGTCTCAGACTCAGAGAGCCTGTGGGGGGTTGGAGGGACAGTGGCTTTATCGTGCGTGCAGGACAAAAGGTGTTAATGTTCCTCTTTCATATGGAGAGTGTCGGATTGCCAGCCTGATGAGCAGGGAAAGGCAAAATTATTTTAAGGATAAATCACTCGATGTGTCCAAATGTAGGCCCCATATCTTAAATTATAAATATTGTAGTTTATTTATTGTAGCCTATTGTAGTATTTAAAGTTTTTTCACACAAAATGTAAATTTAAGTGTTCAATCCAGTTGTTTCAACTGTTTCTTTTTTAGAATGTTTGAGCAGTGTTTATGATTGTCAACAATCTGGCATTATCTAAACATGAACTGTTGACGACGCGTTCATGCCAAGAAACGAATGGGAGTGATCAGCAGATACAGAGCTCTTTAATTCGCCATCAACCTCGTTTTATTGTAAGGTGAATTCAACAAGGCATGCTGTGTCTTTGAAGCAACAAAGGCTAAATCATTTGTTTAGTTTTTTTTTTCATGTGTATGGATGACGCAAGTATGGATGACGCAAGTTTCAAGTTTGTGTTTATTTATATAGCACATTTAAAACAGCAAACAGGGCTGAACAATACACAAGATAAAAAACAAGGACAAACCACACATTCATGACAGAAGCTCACAATGAGTTAAAGCTAAAGAAAAAAAATAGGTTTTAAGAGAGGATTTAAAAACAGCTAAAGATTGAGCAGCTCTGATATAAACCGGAAGGCTGTTCCACAGCCTAGGACCAGCAACAGCAAAGGCTCTGTCCCCTCTATTCTTTAACCGTGATCTGGGGACAGACAGAAGTCTCTGATCACCAGACCTCAGGTTTCATGTGGGGTTGTGTGGGCAGAGTAGCTCAGACAGAAAGCTTGGTGCCAGGTTATTTACGGATTTAAAAACAAATAAAAGAATTTTAAACTCGATTCTAAAATGCACAGGTAGCCAGTGCAGAGATGTTAAGATAGGTGAAACATGATCAAATTTGCGTTTTCTTTTGAGGAACTTTGCAGCAGCGTTCTGTGCTAATTAGAGACGAGCAATAGAGTGTTCGGGTATGCCAAAGTAGAGAGAGTTGCAATAGTCCAACCGTGATGTAATGAGCGCATGGATAGCAATCTCTAGTGTTTTCTCAGAAGGGAAGATTTTTTTTTTTTGGGATAGACTTTTGATCCCAGAGAACACCTAGGGTCTTAATGCAAGATGACTTTGGATCAAGATAGTCAAGATCAATGTTGCTGCTATTATAGTTGTCATGGGGGCCAAAGACTATACCTCGGTCTTGAATTCATTCAAAATTAAGAAATTTTGAGAAAACCACATTTTTGCTTCTTCTAGGCATGCAAAAGAGATTTTAGAGCAGTATCTTTGTTGCGTTTCAGAGGGAAATAAATTTGTGTATCATCTTCATAGCAAGTCAAGTCAAGTCACCTTTATTTATATAGCGCTTTTTACAATACAAATTGTTTCAAAGCAGCTTCACAGAGATAACAGGAAAACAATGTTGTATTAGTATATTTAATTCAAAATTAAATGTTAAATGTCCCCAACTAAGTAAGCCAAAAGCCAATGGTGACAATGGCAAAGAGAGGCGAAAAAGGCGACAGTGGCAAGGAACCAAATCTCCATCAGGTGACAGAATGGAGAAAAAAACCTTGGGAGAACCCAGGCTCAGTCGGGGGGGCCAGTCCTCCTTTGGCCAACGAACGAACAGTGTATTATTATGATTTAGGCAGCATAATATCAGGAGTCAGATGTGATCAGAACTTTCACGATATTTATCATGTTCATCTGGTTGGAGGTTGGGTCATCCCGCCGGTGAGGAGATGAGTGTGTTGAGGTGTCCATGGCCTTCACAGTGTTGATGGGGCTGGCACTTCAGGGATGCGCTGTCGTCGTGTCCAGGTGATGGTCCTTCCTCAGATCTGGATATGGCCTGGATCCGGCGGTTTGCGGTAAACCTCGGGATAAACAGAGGGACTAATATTAGCGTAGACGCCATCCTTCTTATGATGTACAAAGTACATCAGGATTTATGGGAAGTGTTCCCGGTTCTGGCTGTTCTAATCTATGCAGCCTAACATTGAATTATAGAAATCTATAATGTGTTATGTGTATGCTAGGTCAAAGAGATGTGTTTTTAGTCTAGATTTAAACTGACAGACTGTATCTGCTTCCCGGACCGTTTTAGGAAGATTGTTCCAAAGTTTTGGTGCTAAATAGGAAAAGGATCTACCGCCACAGTCGATTTTGATATTCTAGATATTATCAACTTGCCAGAATTTTGAGATCGCAATAGACGTGAAGGACTATAATGCGTTAAGAGCTCGCTCAAGTACTGGGGAGCTAAACCATTTAGTGCTTTGTAAGTAATCAGCAATATTTAAAAATTTATACGATGTTTAATAGGCAGCCAATGCAGTGTTGACAGAACCGGGCTAATATGGTCATACTTCCTGGTTCTGGTAAGAACTCTAGCGGCTGCGTTTTGAACTAGCTGTAGTTTGTTTATTAAGCGTGCAGGGCAACCACCCAGTAGAGCATTACAATAATCTAGCCTTGATGTCATGAATGCATGAACTAATTGTTCCGCATTTGTCAGTGAGAGCATATGACGTAATTTAGATATATTTTTAAGATGGAAAAATGCTGTTTTACAGATACTAGACACGTGACTTTCAAATGAAAGATTGGTATCAAAGAGCACACCCAGGTTCCTAACTGACGACGAAGACTTAACAGAGCAGCCATCAAGTGTTAGACAGTATTCTAGGTTATTAGTGGGAAGTTTTTTGTTCCCAATGATTAGAATCTCTGTTTTTTCAGAATTTAGTAATAGGAAATTACTAGTCATCCAATTTTTTATATCAGCTATGCATTCAGTTAATTTTGTGAATTGGTAAGTTTCGTTAGGTTTTGAAAGAAATATACAACTGAGTATCATCAGCATAACAGTGAAAGCTAATTCCATATTTTCTAATGATATCTCCTAATGGTAGCATGTACAGAGTGAACAGCAGCGGTCCTAGTACTGAGCCTTGTGGTACGCCATACTGAACTTGTGATCGATAAGACATCTCTTCGTTTACTGCTACAAACTGAAAACGGTCAGATAAGTATGATTTAAACCATGCTAGTGCAATTCCACTAATGCCAACATAGTTTTCTAGTCTATTTAAAAGAATTTTGTGGTCGATAGTATCAAATGCCGCACAAGTAACACTAATAGAGAGATAAAACCACGATCGGATGATAAGAGCAAATCATTTGTGACTTTAATGAGAGCAGTCTCAGTACTATGGTACGGTCTAAATCCGGACTGAAAATCCTCGCAGATATTATTTCTTTCTAAAAAGGAACACAGTTGTGAGGATACTGCTTTTTCTAGTTTCTTTGAAAGAAAAGGCAGATTTGAGATTGGCCTGTAATTGACTAATTCTGTAGGATCAAGTTGCGTTTTTTTAACAAGCGGTTTAATCATAGCCAGCTTAAAGGTTTTTGGTACGTGTCCTAGAGACAAAGATGAATTAATGATATTTAGAAGAGGATCTATGATCTCTGGAAGCATCTCTTTCAGTAGCTTAGTCGGTATAGGGTCTAACATACAAGTTGTCGATTTAGATGAATTAACAAGTTTGCAAAATTCTTCCTCTCCTATAGCAACAAATGAATCAAAATGTTCCTCACGGAGACTACAATGCACTCCCTGATGCGCTACTGTAGTAGACGGTTGCATAGTTATAATTTTGTCCCTGATATTATAGATCTTATAAGTGAAGAAGTTCATAAAGTCATTACTGCTGTGTTTCTTGGAAACTTCTGGGCTTGAAGCTTTCTTTTTCGTTTTGCGTAGCAGTGAAATGATACACCATGCTTTCTGAAAATGGAGCCCAGAGGAAGCAAATATATGGAAAAAAGAATGGGTGCGAGAATAGACCCCTGCGGCACTCCACAGGAGAGTTGGCCTGGGGAGGAAGAAAAATTACCCAGTTTGACAGAGAAACTTCTATTAGTTAGATAAGATCTAAACCAGCTGAGGACAGTTCCCTGGATGCCCAGAGAGTATTCTAGTCGGGATAAAAGAGTTTTATGATCAACTGTATCAAAGGCCGAGGTTAAGTCTAACAGTATTAGGATCACAAAGTCACCAGCATCGGTCGCTAACAGTATATCATTAGAAACCCTTAAAAGAGCAGACTCTGTGCTGTGGAGAGGCTTAAAACCAGACTGGAAAGTTTCAAGAATTTGATTTGGGGTAAGATGAGATTGGAGTTGATTGAGAACCGTTTTCTCCAATACTTTTGTAATAAAAGGAAGGGTCGAAATAGGTCGAAAATTATTAAAATCCCTAACATCAAGTGAAGGTTTCTTGAGCAGAGGTGTAACAGTAGCTTGTTTTAGTGTATCAGGGATAGTCCCTGTGCTCAAGAATTTATTCATAAGAGACACCAAACATGTTCCAACCAAATCAAAAGTTTGTTTCAAGATACGGGGAGAAAGAACATCAAGAGAGCAGAAGGAAGGTTTCAAATTATCAACAATTTATCTGAGAGATAGAAGAGAAACAGGGTCAAACACACTCCATATGGGTGAGGAACAGCCAAGTTCAGGCAAGACATTAGCAGATGATTGCAACTGGGATCTTAGAGAGGTGATCTTCTCACAGAAAAACCTTGAGAAACCTTCACATAATGATACTGAAGGATAAGGGTTTGAACTATGATGATTTTTTTTAATGAAATTAGAAAAGTACTTAGACTTAGCAGATATCATAGCTTTCTGAAAAGCACTGAGGGAGTTTTTCAGCATTTCATAAGAAATTTGTAGCTTATCACTTTTCCATTTACGTTCTGCTCTTCTACATGCTCGCCTCAGAGAGCGGATGGTATCATTGAGCCATGGTTCAGTCTTAAGTTTTGACTTCTTAGCTTTTAAAGGAGCAGTGGCATTTAAAACCTCAGAGCATACAGTATTAAACAGACTAAGGCCCAATCCCAATTCTACCCTTACCCCTTGCCTTCCCTAGCCCTAACCCTTCGCTTCCCTTGACCCTTGAAACAGAGTGGCAAGGCGTAGGGGTTAAAATATTTCCCTAAGAAATGGGACACCACTACGCCTCCGTTAGACGTCATTATAAGTCGTCGCTAGCGCCTACGTCGCAGGAGATGCACCGATTTTTATCACAACTTCCAAGATGCCGTCGACAGCTGCAGTCATTTCAGTCGCGTGGGTTACATCAATTTTCTTGCATTTGACCTGTGAAGTTTACCGAAAACAATGGAGACAACGATATCTTCGACGCCTCAGTTTGCTGGTGGATCAGTTTATGGTATGTATGATTGCAATTTTAACGAAAAGTTAGTTAACCACAACTCTGTAACGTTAGAAGCTTGTTACATGTAAAATGGTGTTGTATAAACATGTTGGAGGTACAGACCTATGTTTTTATTTCATTTATTTATTTACTGTGTTAAATGTTTACAGGGTTTATACAACTCGATAACCACTCAATCGTACGTGATAGCCTATTGCTTTATTTGTTGTGTTTACGACGGCAGGTGTGTTCAAGGCACTTTCGTTTGAGTTTAATTTAAATGTAATACACACAAATACAAGATAGGGTTTTAAACTCTAGTTCTTAAAGAAAATCCCGAGCTTCCCACTCATATTTACGATATTGTGTGGCGTTCATGTGCGTTCAACTCGTAAATACGATCTTTACGAGACGACTTGAACACACCAATAGCTTGTGTGGTATGTTCGGGAAGAGGAGACGTACAATGTAGTAAATGTGTTTCCAATGCAGAATAATGATGTGTATTTTTTTTTCAGGCTGGTCATCCAGTAACGTACTGCAGGTTAAACCATAACGTGCCCATCTTGCGGTTGTGGTTGATGTGGAGTGAGTGGAGCTGAAGCAGGATTTCCACCTGAGCAGAAGAGCAATGAATGCTTTGCAGAGGCTCTTGCAAAGAGAACAGGACCATGGCTGGGGTCATCAGCTGGAAACTTTAATATATGTTTACTGGCTGGCTCATGGACTATCATATCGAGTAGTGTCCAGTGTTTTCAATGTGCCGAAAGCAACAGTCCATCGTGTAATCCACAGAGTGGCACAAAACATATGGGTAAACCTGAAGAAAGCCATCTCTTTTCCACAAGCAGAGGAGCTGCAGGCAGTGGGGCAAGGATTTGTCCAACTATCCAGAACTCCTGCCATTTAACAAAGTTGTTGGTGCAATAGATGGCACCCACATCAGGCTAAACCCCCGCGGCGGCACCAAATAGATTATTTAAACTACAAGGGCTTTTATTCCATCAACATGCAAGCAATATGTGATTCAAGTGGACGATTCCTAGATGTATTTATTGGCTATCCAGGGTCAGTTCACGACACACGCATACTGAAAAACAGTTCATTTTATAGGGCACAATGTTATCCCCCTATAGGGTACATTATTCTAGGTGATGGGGGCTATCCCTGTTTAGACACCCCACTCTGCTTGATCACACCCTACAAAGAGCCAGTGATTGGAGGAGTCCAGGGATGCTTCAATTACTACAGTCCAGGGCCCACAGCATAATTGAAAGGGCTTTTGGTATCATGAAAACAAGGTGGAGGTCTACACTTTTCAGAGCACAATGTGTGTTTGGACAACGGGGACATGCTCGAGCCAGATGACGACATTTCATTAGAACATTGCGACTTTCAATCTCCTTGTGAAGGCATGGCATTCAACGAAACATCTGGGAATGCTACAAGGGACAGACTGGCTGGCCTAGTTTCAGGCAATATGCAAGCCCCATGAAGATATATATATATAGTAGGTTAGTAAAGTTATTAGCCTACTTTATATATATTATATATATATATATATATATATTATTTATATATATATATATATATATATATATGTTCTTTATCCTTGCATGTTATTTGCAATAATGTGAATGTGTATGTTATTAACCAACCTATGTACGTATACATAAGTTAATAACATACACATATAAAAGTTATTAGCCATATATATATATATATATATATATATAAATATATATATATATATATATATATATATTATTTATATATATATACACTGTTATTGATGCCCAGAAACGCCTTTTTTAAGAAACGTATATTTTTTTTATTATAAATATATCTAGAAATAGATAATACAGATGAATACAGAACAGCATATAAAACAAAAACATTTGGGCAAAATTGAACAGCATATAAAACAAAAACATTTGTGCAAAATTGAACAGCATATAAAACTAAAACATTTGTGCAAAATTGAACAGCATATAAAACAAAAACATTTGTGCAAAATTGAACTGCACATGAAAGACAGCTACATTTTGTCTATCAATTTTTCAAAGAGACACAAGAACCTCTCAGTCTTGGCATCACTCTCCTTGTGGCGTTTCTGCTCCTCACGGGACTCCTCAATTAAAAATTCTAAAATTGGATTAGTTTGCCGCTTTCTTTTCCTGGGTGAAGGAGTTAACGGGCTTGGTGTGGCACTGGGAGAGGCTGTGGCTTCTGTATTTGGCAAAGGTGAGGAGGCTCCTGTGTTGGATGCAGTACTGGGCTCAACAATCTCCTAGGAGAACGAGACAATGCAGAAGTAATTACAATACAGTAATGGGTAATATATCATGTATAGTATATCAACAATTAAAACCTTACCATGAGGATTGTTACTGGATCCTCATCATTGAATGATGCAACAACCACAGGAGGGTCCACTGAAGGCCTGCTACCCAGCACCTCGTGCATATCCTCATATACTGCCACGTAGCAGCTGTTGCCTCTCCTGCATCTGTCCCTGAACCAGTTTGAGGTGTTTTTTAGGTCCTAGAGGAAGATAATATTCATAATTATAATACTCATAATTATATAATCCTCATAATTACTCCTTTCATTTCACTACATGTTTACATTAGTAATTAAATGAAAGTGACAAATACATATTGTAAGAAATGACAGCTTCTCCTGCTAAAGTGAGTGTGTTCATTTAACAAGGATAAATATAAAACATGTTGAGAAAATAAATGACTAGCATTGAGATTGTTAAAGATTTTCATAACACTATGTTGCTTACCTTATATTTTCTCTTCAGATTCTCCCACTTCTTGGATGCTTTTGGCCGTTCAGCTTTCCTTCCAACCCCATTTCTTTTACTAGGGCCCTGTAACATTTAACCAAAATAAACAGTAATGAATTAGAATCAGAAAGAGCTTTATTGCCACATATAATTAATTTGTTTTGGTGGCAGAAGCTTCCACAGAGCACAAACAGAATGAATAACAAGAGTAGTATTAACATATACCGTGTGTCACTTTTAAATTGATTTATGATGGGCAGCTGACAGGCTCCGGTATGACTAGTCTGCGCGACGCCGTGTGACAGTGTCCTGCGGTGAACATCCTGATCGGAGGTGTAAAAGACAAAAACAGATCAAACAGATGATAAATATGCCTTTTGACGGGGTTTTACGACTGGTTTATGAGCTCACAACTCGCAACTTGTCATTGTTGTTTTTATGGCATGTCCCGCCCTGGTATACCTTATTCACAACTACATCACTGCCTACGTTTTTTGTAGCAGTTTTAAATAAGGTTAGGGGATACACTGTTGAACACAGAAGACATTCTACAACTTTCCAGATACAATGGCTGCTCCGAGAACTCCTAAAACCCCTAGAAAGGTTATGTGCATTTCGCCAACAAGAGGACCTGTTGAAATGAGAGCAGAACTAACTTTTGCACCAAGGAAAAAGCATAATGTTAGCTTGACAAAGTTTCTTCATGAGGACACTGCTCTTGTGAAACGTGATTTCTCAATATCTGGGGGTCGTGTGGTGAGATATGTGTTTGACAAGGTGACGAGTACTGTGAAACTCTACACAGCAGATGTTGAAGACGATTTTACATCACAGACCCCATGTGTGATCTTCCACAACAAAGACTGGTTTCTGTTTTTCAACTACGTTTGGAGAGATTTGAACGACTGCGGTGATGATCCGTTGTACATATCCAAGTGGGATGGTTCAATTCCTGACACAAGATTTCGTGTGGTCGGAGACCACAGTAAAAAGTTACCAGACGATTGTGTTTATATTTTTTGCTGCAGCGACAAGACAAAGCTCGGCGAACGTGCGTGGCCTATTCGTGAATCTGAGCATCACTCGTCTACGACATGAAATTTTTGTTTCAGTGGAAAGATGTTCGTATGCTTGACAACATATTTACAGGCATTGACAAGATGTTTAGATGGTGCGACATGTATGATCGTTACAGTTCTGTAAAGATTAAGTTGTTTCACCCCGAGCAGGGCGTTACCAGCACTGAAGACCGCCTCTTAAACCCACCCACCTATTACAGCCATTAAAAACGCCTGCAGGTCGGTACAATTGCTACATTCATTCACCATGTCTCAAGAATCTACAACACTCTACTGCTACACCAACACCCCTGAGGCTGCCCCAGCGATGCCTGATGACAATGCTACGCCACTGGAGCCCCACCAACAAACTTGCAACAACAGTTGGTTGGATAAATTTTGCATGGATCTTGGATATCACAACATGACCTTCCTTACAACACCATACGGCAACACTGGTGCAATAGCTGGAGCAGCGGCCCTTGCTGGAATCGACGACACAGACAGCTGTATCCGCTCTGACGGATTCAAAATCATAAAAGCGACTGTTGTGGTCCTTCTGGAACATGTCATCAACAAAAAGCTGAAAGAAATCTGTTTGGGTTGTGAAGTGGATCACCCCAGTCAGATTAGACACTCCTGCTTGTTTGAACCGGGTCCCTATTTCTTTGACGCCTACTTTGAGGAACTGACACGTAATTTGGTGAAACCGGACCTTAAGCACATAGTTGCTCAAGCATTGAGCCGTTGTGGTTTGAGGGTTCACCCCGAGAGGATTCAAGGCTCAGTGGAGGCTATTTTACATGAACTGCGTGACGAAGTATATCATTGTGGAAAAGCTTTGTGAAGTCAGAGAGAAAGTTGTGGACGTCAGCAGCGAACAAATTGTCTATGACGCTGTGGACAGCTGGAAAGGTATTGTCCAAGTTGCCTGACAGTAACACAGCCATGGGGAATACGTGTTTTGCAACTGGTCTGGCAAAGTGTCTACTTAAACAACATATTAGATGTGAGATGACCAGCTTGTTGTACAAGATTATTAATGAATGTGCCAATGTAGCTGTTACTGTAAACAGATGTGCTGTTGATACCAATCGTTTTACAAACCTCAAGAAACAAATGTCTGTTGTAAGAACTGTGTCAAATGAATGGACAGATATGATTCGTTTATGCGTTAATGCTAAGAAGCATTGCCACCAACCTACAAGATCGTCTGAATGATGATCGACGGGTGACGGCATGTTGTCATGCTGTCAGTAGGGGCGGAGCTACGTGGTGGCCAAGGGGGGCCTCGGCCACCACGCGACGCTGCATTCTGACAGCGGTGCACTTAATGGAGACTAGCAGCTAACCACTGTATACCACTGTAACTAACAGCGGAGTGAAGTTGAATTTCTGATTCTATATTCGCTGTTTGTTTATCGACTAGTCATTTGTCAAGTCATAGTCTAGTTCTGTCACTCCTCACCCTGTCCATGTTTTGCCCCCTTGTGGGTTTTGTTTTACCTGTTGTAGTGGAAATTTTAATATTGGCTGATTAATAATGGACATTGCATTGAAATATCATATGGTCTCTTTATCTGTATTCCTGAATTACGAGAATAGAGAGCCTTGTTTTCTATTATCATGTTTGCACAGCTGTGAAGGCATGGGTAAAGACAATCAGAAGAAGGGTGGGTCTCACCTCTGTTCTCAGAGGTGAGAAAACCCCTGGGGTTAGAAGATCTTAAGGGTAGCCACAAAGTTCCTTTGGTCCTGTTGTTCAACAACAATTGACAAAAGATAGCTTTTGAAAAGAACAAACGTAATAAAACCAGAAAGGTAGAGAACCAGTCCAAACCACGAGAAGAGATCTAGTCAGGAGAATACGGGGGTCGTTCCCACACCTCCTGCTGAGGGAAGCAGGAGGTAATTTAGGTCGTAAATGAAGGCCTTTTGGCTTCTCAGGAACAAAGAACTATTTGACCTGCCTAGGTGGTTAGAAACCAGTCCAAACCGGTTAAAGATAGATCTTTAAGGAAAATTACAGAAACTGGGAAGGAGGGGTTTACGATGCCAAAGAAACTGTATAAAATGTTCATGTTTTGTGGAATCAAACAGGTCTTCTGTTTCCAAGCTGGGTAGCTGTATTGAATCACAATGAATTAAAAGCTCTGGTTGCAAGACCTAACGTATCGGTAGGCTTCTACAGAAAACTGGCCACTATTTTAAGGAATGATACCGGATGAGGCTCTCGGATGTTCTGCATACCATGAAGAAGCTGATTTCACTACGAGCATTATCACGTACGCACCTCATCACTCCGATATCAATGCGGGGTTCTATACATTCTACGTTCACACCGCCATTAATCGGTCGGGGATTCGTACGCCCCCCTTTTGAGATGCGTACATATAACGAGTAATATGATGCCAATGTGATAAACTAATGATGCAGTCATTGCTAGATATGACAACCACCATTACGCATCAATCAACAAGGGGCACAACACCGACATCACCATAGAGTTGAAGGACGACCAAAACAAAGTACAATTTTCGTACGGGATAGTCATCGTAAAACTACACTTTAAACCAAAGAACCATTCTATTCTTTAAAAAAATTGTTATTATAACCCTAGAGCAGGGGTCTCAAACTCAACTTAACCGGGGGCCGACTGGAGGTAGAGTCTGGGTCAGGCTGGGCCGCATCAAGTATTCCACAAAAAATAGTATTCAAGTATTATAAAAAAGGAGCACAACTGATCCAATCCTCTCAATATTTATTATGAACGTTTCTTCTGAACTGTTCCTCTGAATTTGAACATTCCTTTCTGTACATGATTGGTTCTTCATGAGCTGTCCTTCTGACAGTTGGAGTTCATTTTTACAAACTTTCTTTGTCTTTTCACTATAACACATATTTGTGATATTTATATTTGCTTATGTCCTTTTTATTTTCTTTATACAACACATTAATGATATTGAATGTTTTTTTTTTTTTTTTTGGAAGGCACATTTCCTTTTATTATACTTAGAAAAACAATTATTGCTTTTGAAATACAAATATTTGCAGTCATGTCTGCCCGTCTTATTAATTTCTTTCTACACATAGATGTGTCTCAAATTACTGACTTTGCACAAATCAAAGAAAACCTTCTTATCAACCTGTTGGACGCATTATTACAAGCTCAAAATGATTATTCTCACATTGTTTTAGAGCAGGGTCTCTCTCCAACACGTCGCTCGCGAGCGGCCAGTAGCTCGTGGCCTGATTGGTGGTAACTCGCCAAGGGGCCTGCCTGTTCACATATCGCGCTCACATATTTTGCGCGCTCAAGTTCGTTATTTCAAATGTAGGCGCGCGGCAAGCACGCTCATAATTTAAGCAACGCTCGCAGTATGTTTGTACTTCACGGTTGTCTATGACAACTATTGACAACAAGCCCACCGTAAGCTGTCACGAGACTATCTATTGTAGCCCATGAGATAAAAATATATTTTTTAAAACGCTACAGAACGACGGGCGCACTAGCATTAAATTTAATGTCAAGTGGGGCGACAAATATACCGCAGGCGCGCAAATGGCCCAGGGCCGCGAGTTTGAGCCACTGCCCTAGAGAGATGAATACCGCGGACTATGTCAGCTATTACCAAAATCAGGCCGGTGGAGGCCTGCCAGGATATTCGTGTAAGATCTGCTAGCGAAAGCGTCGGTCAGGAGAGTTGTAAAAACCATATTCTAACATGGCCCTACTACACCGTTTGTCGGGAGAATGATTTAACTCTGAGTTGGACTTATTTACGGTTCCGTTGACACAGACAGTTATCGAGAAAAAAACGGCTATTTAGAAGTAGTGCTGCCTGACTAATTTTTTCGACTTAATTTTTCGATTAGTCGACTAATCTAAACGACTAATTAAAAAAAGAAAAAAAAATTTTGTCATTTCGTTGTGTCCATTTTATTTTGAACTCAACTGAAGGGCCAAAATATAAAAATGTCACCTGTTGAAAAACATTATGTAATAACAATCTAAGCATAAGTATCTGCATTTCCATTAGGCTATAACATGTTAGAGTCCTAATCTAATCCTCTATTAACAAACATGCATGTATTCATTACTTAAATTAGCTCTTTGTTCTGCCTTAAATTAATACATTAGCTTACTGTACATTTTTATATGTACATTTCTGAAATGCATAACTGATAACATCACTCTGAATTGTAGGCTAAAGTAGATGCAATGCATGCGTTTTAGGTAAAGCTGCTTTGAAACAATATGTATTGTGAAAAGCGCTATACAAATAAATTGGAATTGAATTGAAAGAGTCTGGACTAGCCTACTACGCTTAGCTCTGCCTTATAATGAATCGTGCTGAAGCAGGCAGGCACGCAGCTATGCAGTTTGCGTTTACACTTGCGTGCAGGCCGGGCCCGTGCCGCGGTTCGTGTGAATGTGAAAGCAACACAGACTCGGGTGCGCGTTTCAGCTGATTATATATTTAGTTAAATAAAACACATGTAAGGGATGATAGTGTTGATGATCAGTGTTGGGCAGTAACGCGTTACTAGTAACGCAGTTACTTTTGACAGTAACTAATACTGTAACGCATTACTTTTAAAAATAAATTAACTCCGTTACCGTTACCATATGGTGCGTTGTCCGTTACTTTTTTTAATTAATTTGCTAGTTGCTGGAGCGGCTGAGAAGTGTGCGCTGTCATTACACAGTACGAGGGCACTGAAGAGACTAATAGCATTATTTACAGAGCGAGAGGGCACACAAACTATCACTGGCTAAGTTGTTTCCGTTAACACGTGAGGCAGCGCGAGCACGGAGATTACAAGCTGCACGGAGAGTGCTGACACTTCAGATGCCCATTTAAAACACAGACAGTGAAACGGTATGAATACAGAACACTAAAGTACACATTGCCATATAATTATAAAGTAGGCTAATATTTTTTTTTAATAAAAACTAGATGCTGCATCAGCAGAGAAAGAACGGAAGCTTGCCGTCGAGTCTGAAAGGAATAACATTAGTAACTGCTAACTTACCTCAAGCGATTAAAGCAATGTGACAAAAACACACCCAGACCTGACCCAAATGTTGTATGTCGCAATTGTTACCATCTAGTTTATATCCAGCTGGTCACTTTTATGCATTCATTAGCCGGCGAAGTTGTATTTTTAAAGCTAGTGACGTGATTGCTTTCTCAACACTGATATGTTCATGGAGCTGAAATCAAGTGTTCTAATCATCAAGTGTTCTAAAATTTAAGCAAATAAACAGTGAAAGACTGTACATGTAATATAGGCCTACATTTATATAATTTTAATGCTCTGGCCTTTGCAGATATTTAAATATATGGCCATCTTCTTTAAGTTTGAATCATACAAACTGGTAATACTTTACAATAAGACTACAATTTTAGCATTAAATATGGTTAATAAATGTTGTAGAAGTATCATTCATTGTTAGTTTTTTATTTCAAAATGTTATACATTTTAAATTGAGTTTAAATTGTATTGTACCTGTTATTACCTTAGTTAATGTACTTTGAACTAACAAGAAGGATCAAATTGTATTGCTCAAATATTCATACATGCAGTAAAAACACACACACACACACACACACAATATATATATATATATATATATATATATATATATATATATATATATATATATATATATATATAACTGTCAGCTGCATGAACATATCAATGTTGAGAAAGCAATCACGTCACTAGTTTTAAAAATGCTTGTTTTGTTGTTTATTTCAGAAATCCTTGTGATATATTCAGTTTGTGCTGGTCTGACTTAAATACAATAGTGTTTAAAACTTTCTGTTTAAGTCAGTTTTGTGTTTGTATCTATAGACCATAATGCATAAAAGGGCATTAATGGGAACATTTAAGAACTTTCTTTAAAAGAGTAACTCAAAAGTTACTTTTAACAGTAACGCATTACTTTTTGGTGTAAGTAATCAACTTTTTGGTGTAAGTAATTGAGTTACTTTTTGAATGAAGTAACTAGTAACTGTAACTAGTTACTATTTCTTAGTAACTAGCACAACACTGTTGATGATTTACCTTGGATACGAGCGAGAGCGAGTCTGCAGTGTATTTGCGCACACGTGGAATCAGGGCATCAAATTTGGAAAAGGGTCTCCTCAAAAGAGTCCGTTTGCAAGCAGCAGAAGGCCACCTTATGCGACACATGCACCTGTGTTGTTCACTCGGCTGTGCATAATAGCACAAAATTAATAATAAAAAAAATATATATATAGCAATTTTTCATTTCAAAGCAGTGAAGGCGGGGGAGGGGGAAGGAAGAGGATGGCAGAGCAGGGTGCTCACAGCGCACAGACTGGTGTGTGGAGGTGAATTACAGTGAGCCGTTTGATATGGGAGACCAAAAATAAATATGCGGTCAATAGTAAAACGACACGTCGACTAAAAAATTGCCGTCGACTAAGTCGACTAATCGCGGCAGCACTATTTAGAACAGGTGTGCCCAACCCTGCTCCTGGCGATCGACTGTCCTGCACAGTTTATCTCTAACCCTGATCAAACACACCTGCCTTTAATTTTCAAGTAACCCTGAAGACCTTAATTGGTTGTTACGACCTTAATTGAAGACCTTCAGGTGTGTTTGATTAGGGTTGGAGATGAACTGTGCAGGACAGTCGATCGCCAGGAGCAGGGTTGGGCACACCTGATTTAGAAGTAGCCCCTTCATCGGCCATATTGGTCACTGCCCCATTGGAGTTTTTTATAGCCGGGAATGGTGATGATTATCTGGATCTAAATAACACAATGCTCAATCTACGACCTAACTGGGCTGATAATCGCAGACCCTGCGAGGGTTGCCCTAATAAATTACCCCGGAGCCACTAGTCGATGAGAGCTTCGGCGATCGGTTGATATCGCAGAGTTCGAGCACGTATCCTTATCGCTGTATCATCGAGAGTCTGATCAACTACAGTAAAGATGCGCTGGAATCTCTTTTCTCCGCCGAACTGTTTTCCAAAGACACAGCCGGTCACATGGATGTGAATGACCCCGTCGGTCGCAACGCTGGGCTGACGAAAAGATCGCTTTACACCAGCGCTAGCAATGTGTGGAACTGGGAATGAGGGTGAGATTGGGTCATGCACAAGCATTAATCTCGACAACTGCCAAGTACCCCATAGATGGGGTATGTCTAAAAAATTTCTCCATACCTGCAGGGGTACATTTTTAGGAACGTTGCCAAAATCTATAGTCCTAGCTATGGTCGACAATGACGCGCATTCACCGGTTCCTACGATAAAACGTAGACGGTCAACAATTCCCCGCTAGACCACATGCCATGCACTAGCATGGTTTAAATCATACTTATCGCAGTAATGTGAATTTTATCAGTTGGCGATGACGACCGGAAGACATCTTAAAAACCAGTCGCTCTCTATCGACACGAGTGATTTCACACTTTACGCATTTAACCTAACGCCTGAAGAAGACTGCGGTCAGCACATCTCCCTCATCAAGCCCGGGAATATCAGACTCGAAGCCTGCTTCAAACAACCACTGCCGAATACCGTTATTTTATTAATTTACGCTGTATTTGACAGCATCATTGAAGTGTCTAACCGCAGACAGGTCCTGGTCGATAACTATAGAGATGAATACGGTACAATTCACGTCAATCATGGATAGAATTACATGAGAACTAATTTTATCTGTGTTTTACCGAGCGATCAACTACATGAAAACCCTTTAAGGATATTACCATCGATGTGCTTCATTAACACCCACCCAGCCCGGGTACCGGGTGAGCATTGGGTTGCGGTCTATTTAACCCAAGAGGGACCCGTTTGTTTTTTCGACAGTTTCGGCAATCCTCCCAACAGCCACCGCTTTCCAATCACCATCAACAACTTTCTAGCAACCAATGATGTCGACGTATTATATTTTGACAGACGCGTCCAGGATTTTTAATCGGATACCTGCGGGGAGCACTGTGTGTTTTTTTTTTTTTATCATATAGCCCGAGGTGAATACTATAACTATGTGATGAAGATATACACAGATGATTATATTAAAATCGATAAAATGGTGTCGCTCTACGGTCATAAGACCGTATGTTTGTGATGATAAAATGTTTTTGTGTGTTCAGTGTGTGCAGACACGTAAAACTTCAATGAATCATGTTTGACATATAAATAAAAATTCTTAAAACCATCATATTTTTTCTAGTCTTTTATTTTCAGATTTAGGCTAAGTCCACATTAATCCGGATACATTTGAAAACGGAGTTTTCGTTTAAAAACGCTCTCCGTCCACACTAGCATTTTCAGGCGTTTTCAGACGTTTTAGTGTGGATGAGAAACTTATAAATTCACCTTACTGCGCATGCGTGAAACCTCACAAAAGCTCACTGAGATGATACAGATGGAAAAATAAATAATAAAGGTATCGCGCAATTCTTCTAACATGATAATTTTATTTAGCAAAATATCTCACCATTCACTGATGCGTCCAGGTCGCACTCAGTCACCATATGTTTGGTCTAAAACGCGACTGCTCTCCTGTATTGACGCAGGACAGCAAATGTGAGTACATTTTCTGTCATCTTTGCAGTACTGTGATATGAAGAGTGTGCAAAGTAACATATTTTAGCAACAGTGTGAAAGTGAATAGCACATAACAGGCACAATACCGGTAAACATCAGGTAAACATTTGGTACAACATGGATCACATGACTAAACTTACGTCATCGTTTTCAAATACCTCCGGCTTCACAGTCCACACTGCAACGCGAAAACGGCGTTTTCAAATTTATCCACTTTTGAGAGCGTTTTCCAAAAGCTACGTTTTCGTTGACTTAAAACTCTGTTTCAGTGTGGACGGAAGGCCAAAACGGAGAGAAAAATATACGTTTTCAAACGAAAACGTATTAGTGTGGACATGGCCTTAATCAAACAGTTCATATACACATCGTTTCATATATTAACGTATGCGGAAATATAAGGAGTCGTTAAATATGTTAGACCTATCACTTATGCCATTAAAGATTGCTTTATCAATAATCTTCCTAATAAGTTTCATCATCTCAGCATCCTTGATAGCTTAGAAGAACTTGATATTGCAACAGAAACTTTTAACTCTCTCTTTTCCAGCACTTTAGACACAGTTGCTCCGCTGCGCTTAAAGAAGATTAAAGAAAATAGTCCAACGTCGTGATACAACGAGCACACCCGGGCCCTTAAGAGAGCAGCCAGAAAAATGGAGCGCAACTGGAAGAAAACAAAACTAGAGGCATTTCGGATTTCATGAAAGGAGAGCTCGATTGCTTAAAGAGAGGCTTTAAAAGCTGCTAGATCTGCTTATTTTTCAATCCTATTAGAAGAAAATAAACATATATACTAGGTATTTACTAACTAAAAAGAAAGCTTTAAGCCCAGAAGTTTCCAAGAAACACAGCAGTAAGGAGTTTATGAACTTCTTCACTTATAAGATCGATAATTTCAGGGACAAAATTATAACTATGCAACCGTCTACTACAGTATCGCATCAGACAGTGCATTGTAGTCTCCCTGAGGAAACATTTGATTAATTTGTTGTTATAGGAGAGGAAGAATTTTAGAAACTCGTTTATTCATCTAAATCGACAACTTGTATGTTAGACCTTATACGGACTAAGCTATTGAAAGAGATACTTCCAGAGGTCAAAGATCCTCTTCTTAATATCATTAATTTGTCTTTGTCTCTAGGATACGTACCAAAAACCTTTAAGCTGGCTATGATTAAACCGCTTGTTAAAAAAACGCAACTTGATCCTACAGAATTAGTCAATTACAGGCTGATCTCGAATCTGCCTTTTCTGTCAAAGATATTAGAAAAAGCAGTATCTTCACAACTGTGTTCCTTTCTTGAAAGAAATGATATCTGAGAGGATTTTCAGTCCGGATTTAGGCCGTACCATAATACTGAGACTGCTCTCATTAGAGTCACAAATGATTTGCTCCTATCATCCGATCGTGGTTGTATCTCCCTATTAGTGTTACTCGATCTTAGTGCTGCATTTAAAACTATCGACCACAACATTCTTTTAAATAGACTAGAAAACTATGTTGGCATTAGTGGAATTTCACTAGCATGGTTTAAATCATACTTATCTGACCGTTATCAGTTTGTAGCAGTAAATTAAGAGATGTCTTATAGGTCAAAAGTTCAGTATGGCGTACCACAAGGCTCAGTGCTAGGACCGCTGCTGTTCACTCTGTACATGCTACCATTAGGAGATATCATTAGGAAACATGGAATTAGCTTTCACTGCAATGCCGATGATACTCAGCTGTATATTTCTTCAAAACCTAACGAAACTTATTCGAAACAAAATTAACAGAATGCATAGCTGATATAAAAAAAAAATCCTACTACTAAATTCTGAAAAAACTGAGATTCTAATTATTGGACTAAAAACTTCCTCACCTAATAACCTAGAATACTGTCTAACACTTGATGGCTGCTCTGTTAAGTCTTCGACGTCAGTTAGGAACCTGGGTGTGCTCTTTGATACCAATCTTTCATTTGAAAGTCACGTGTCTAGTATCTGTAAAACCACATTTTTCCATCTTAAAAATATATCTAAATTACGTCAGATGCTCTCACTGACAAATGCGGAACAATTAGTTAATGCGTTCATGACATCAAGGCTAGATTATTGTAATGCTCTACTGGGTGGTTGCCCTGCACGCTTAATAAACAAACTACAGCTAGTTCAAAACGCAGCAGCTCGAGTTCTTACCAGAACCAGGAAGTATGACCATATTAGCCCGGTTCTGTCAACACTGCATTGGCTGCCTATTAAACATCGTATCAATTTTTAAATATTGCTAATTACTTACAAAGCACTAAATGGTTTAGGTCCGCAGTACTTAAGCGAGCTCTTAACGCATTATAGTCCTTCACGTCTATTGCGATCTCAGATCTGTTGAAGAAATCTGAAGTGCCAGCCTCATCAACACTGAGAAGGCCTCATGGACACCCCAACAAAGTCATCTCCGGCGTGATGACTCTGACCCCCAAACAGATGGAACTGGATAAATATCGTGAAAGTTCTGATCCCATCTGACTTCTGACCCATTATGCTGCCTAAATCACAATCATACACATATGCATATATTTTGTACTATAAAAAATGGTGCTGAGATTACAGTGATGTACATACTGCGTGAAAACTCTTTGAAGTTCAGAGTTAGCGCTAGCTTGCTGCATTAAGTCATCCACGATTAGAAATTATCGTTTTGTAGAGCAAATCCTCATCATTCAGACCCTGGGGTATTTCTTCCACAAATTTAATGTCATACAATTTAAGTAATTCATCATACAGACATTGCCAACAATAATTAAATAACTTAATAATAATAATCCTGGACGAGCCACCATGTGGTGAGAGCTGGTATTACTCCCAGGTTCCTGAAGAACCCCTGGTATCAAAGTAGCCAAGTGGCCTTTTGCTGTCAGGTCAGAATTAGGATAAAATCCTCACTAGCTTGTTTATATCATACCAGAAAATCTATGTGTATGCCTATACTTCATGTAAAACAATAATCATCATTTACAACCCTTAATAAAAGTCATGCTTACCCTCCAGCAGAATCTCTTTGGGTCTTTTGTTGTTCTTGAGTTTGCAGTATAAACTATAATGCTCTTTTCTATTACTTATAGAACTGTCTTTGTAAGCTGAAGTAAAACTGAACAGAATTTGTCTTTATAAAAATAAAAATGTATTTGAACAAAAGATAAATATACTTGGTTACTTGATAATCAAAAAACCTGTAGCAAAATAATTCAAGGTTACAGATTATGATTCTTCAGCTAATCCCTTCCCAGGGCGGTCCTGGAGAATGGATGTACAAAGAGTAACTTACTTCAAAGCCGTTCAATCACGTAATTTGTTCTCATCTTGAGATCATCAGGTTATAAAATAACAGCAGGCAGAGTTGAGCAGGAAAGGATATCGAGAGAACCCATTCTCTCTAGAGATGCAAACCAAAAAGTGAACACACTTTAACACACTTTTCCTTGAGGTATATATACCCTAAAACCACAGATATTCTTCCTGTTTCGGCTACTTTGTTTTTTTTTTCCATAGGAAGTGTTACAACACGTCTTACGACACTAGTGCTTGGCTTGCCGTTTACGATCTGGCGTAGAAGTAGATGAGCACTTCCTGTGTCCCTTTGGCATGGTGCTTCATTTGTGCAGGGCTTGTGTGTGTGTGTGTGTGTGTGTGTGTGTGTGTGTGTGTGTGTGTGTGTGTGTGTGTGTGTGTGTGTGTGTGTGTGTGTGTGTGTGTGTGTGTGTGTGTGTGTGTGTGTGTGTATTTGGAGGTATATTTAATTCAATATTAAAATAATCCACTACAAGCTCAAAACATTATGGGTAGAATCTATCTACAGTCTTTTCTGATTCATCAACACAGTTTTACTGATGATCCAATGTTATCAACCCTAAACCCAGGATATAGCGGTTGAGTGATTGTGGTCTGGACTGTGTGGATGAGGCTCATTGTGTCAGAGACGCTGTAGAAGGACAGAGTTCCTGCACTGTGATCCACGTAAACTCCTATTCTACTGTGATCCACACACACTCCTGTACTACTGTGATCCACACACACTCCTGTTCTACTGCTGATGGGCTTTACAGGGAGTTCAGTCTCTATGTTATTGGGTCTGAATGAGTAACTGGAGGGAGAGCAGATCAAACTCCAGGACTGATCATTACATCCAAACTCACACTCATTACCCCATCCCTTCCTGCTGATGCTCTTATATGACACTGATACAAACCAGGCACGGCGCCAGGATTCCAGGTTTGGATGGGCCAGACCAATTGTGGGTGGGCCTTAAATTAAAAACGTTATCCAGTCACTGTTTAACCTAATAAAAAATGACTGACTAATATATCTGTACGTAGGCTATACATAATATAGATTTTAATAGCGTAAAGCTCTTTAAATATTTTGTTGCATTGTTAAAAAGTTTCGGTGCATGGAGTCAGGACGGACCTATCCGCGATCGCTCTCCTTGGTTCTGACCAAAGAAGAGCGCTTTGGAATCTCCATGACGCATCATACCTGGGCAGCGTTTCCCGATAAAAGAAAAAGAGGTGTTCTTTATAAAAGAAGCACTTCAGAAATAGTTGAAATTGCATTTATTAGGACTCATATAGGCAGAGGCGGTGGCGCCGTCCTAGCAACAGCGCTGGTCGCGCTAGCTGCGATAGTCGCACTTTAGCGGGTGGCAGAGACGAAGATGTGTGATGTTGATCTCAGCTCTCCTTCATCTGGTTGCAGCGATGACTCAGATACTGTACGTGCGCGTTTAAGGTACCTAAACAACGACTGTTGCAATATTGTTGTTTACTGGAAATTATTTTCACACTTTCACATGCTAATGATAAGCGCTGAAGCTCCAATATTTCTGGAGACGAGTTTTGTTTTGTAGAAAGACTTTTTTTTTTTTTTTAAAGATTTTCGTTTTGTATAAATTGTATCTGAATTTTGATCAATGTTTTTCCACAGAATTGCATGTTTATATCTCGCAATTCTGACTTTATAATACGCAATTGGGATATATAAAGGCAGCATTGCATGATATAAAGTCGCAATTGCGTGTTACAAAGTCAGAATTGAATTGTGAGATATAAACTATTCTGGGGTAAAATAAATAAATAAAAGAAGCAATTGCACCTTTATTTCACTCAATTCTGACTTTACAACACGCAATCGCGGCTTTATTTCACGCAATTCTGATTTTATACCAGAATTGGGAAAGGGAAAGCCCCCTATACTGCGAACGGCACATAAGGAGTTTCTGGATGTTTCTCCCTCATTTCTGCTCCGAGGTCTTGATTGTGATCGGTACCAATACCAGTAAAAATCCACGGTTCTCGGTACCAATTTCGGTACCAAAGCTTAATTTAGATTAAATTTACATATATTAAAGTGTATATCACGGTTACAAAGATGGAAACTGCATTAAAAACACTTTACAATAAGATTCTATTTGTTAAATAACATTAGATAAAATGACCTAACAATAAACCATAGTTATATACTGTAGCAATTATTCTCATTGGGGTTAATTTAAAAATGTACTAACACATTTTTAAAATCAAAAGTTTTATCTGTTAACATGATTTAATGCACAATGAATGAAGTGAACAAACATGAACAATCAAGTGTTTGTATTAAATAACATCCACAAACATGAATTAATGTTGTAAAAATATATTGTTCACTCAGTGTTGATGTTAGACAACGCATTAAGTAATGTTAATGAATTGTATATTTTTGTAGTGTTACTAAACTATACAGGAGATAAAACATGTTTTATTTGACTTAACTGTACTTTTATTTAATCCAAAACTGCCAAAAATGTCACTCTTGCCTGATGTCTTCAAAACTTGAGAACCCTGTAGCTGATTTCTAATGCAAGGGTTAGAAATCAATTAATTCTTTGCTGATACTTCCTCGTCATCACGGAGAGCGCAGTTTGCACCGCTTTCTCCTTCTTTCCACAAGTGCTTGTTCTCCCGTGTCTCCGCTATGCAACCATGAACAGCGGCGCGTCTGGAAAAAGAAGCTCGCACGTCGCTTCTATTATAAGCCCGCTTCCCGCGCGCCTACATTTGAAATTTGCACGCGCAAAAATACGTGCTATGTGAACGGCCCTTTATGGCAACGTGACATTAGCCTAATTCAAAATATTTCCATATGTGGCTCTTCTTTCCTCCTTTCTTGTCAACAAGTGGATTCAGAGCCACCGCACGCAGCGCCGGTCGCCATGTCTCAGTGTTTTTATGAAGAGGACGCAGTCACGCAACTGTGCACCTTTCAGACAGCGCGTCAAGGACCGGACGCACCCGGTATTCGGTACCTAGAAAAGATGGTACCGTAACTGTTAATTTTTTTTAGTACCGACTTGGTACCGAAGTACCGAGTTTTTTGACAACACTAGAATCCAGTATTCCTGTAATTATTGTTTTTTTTTATGAATTTAATAAAGATCTCTGTCTCGTATTATGTTCAAATGGTCAGTGTACATTTGTGTCCATTTGTTTTTCCTTATTTAACCGTAATCGCAAAACGAAAAATGAACGCTGGTTGTTTTTTATTTAAAACGCAAAGTTGAACACCATTTTTTTTTTTTAAATTTTAACTGTACACAAATGCTGCGCAAAAAAAATAGGCTAAATATCGACAAAATTTCAGATTTTTGTTTATAACTTTTTGCCCCTTTATTAAACATTTAAAATATTCACAAATTAATACACAAAAATATGGAGATTTAAATGGTTTTCTAAGGCCAAATTAGAACCTGGAAATGATATTTTTCCCGCAGTGCTGAATGAGAAGAGCCATAGAAGAACCACAGCATACAGAAAGGTGATTTAGGGGAGTTATAGGCTAATGATAAAGAAAAAATAATGAGGCATTTTAATTGTTTATTAATAAACTGTTTTCTAAATTAGTGTCGGCTAAAAACATCTCCATCTCCGCTGTAAGGCTGATGCACCATTAGAGAGAAATGCACCTTTCATACGGATTACATAAGCAGAAGGTATTAACTTTCGATTCGAATTTGTTCGTTTTAAAGTGGACATGTCAAGCTTTAGCCTATAGGCTATACTTTGTTTCAGTTCTCGCGCTCCAGTTCATGGAGATCATGAAACCGCCTGATTGTTTTATTTTATTTTACAAAAGCACAACGTTTTCTTGTTATTGTGAGTTTACACAAATAAAAATAGTTGCGAATAATATATTATTATTTTCTGTATGACCAGAAATTATAGAGTATTTTTTGTTGACAGGAAAACGCAAGTGTTTGTGCCCGCGCGCCTCCGTGCCATGCAGTGCGCGCTCACACTCGCGCATTTAGACTATTTTTAGCACAAATTATGAGCTTATTGGTGATTTTTTAATAATTCTTGACAAAACATTTTTGAAGAAATGTTTTGGGTGGGCCTGTTGAAAAGTGGGTGGGCCTAGGCCCGTCAGGCCCACCCATAACGCCGTGCCTGATACAAACACACATCTCCCACTCCACTCAATCTCCCAGTAACAGCGTCCACACACACTCTCTCTACACAACACCTGTCTCTACACAACACCTGAGCATAATGATCAAATCTGTCTGGATGATCAGGATACGACTGAAGCTTTAGCAACTGTCGGAAAGTGAAAGTGTCAGTAATCACTCTGTTACTCTCAGACAGACAGAGGAGTTTATTCACTGTGTTCAGATCCAGATTGAGCTGATGGGAATCTGATGGAGATAAAACACATCAGAATCAGGAATTATGAATCTGTCGGATCTTTTAATGTATCTAAACTCTTTATGTTCAATATATCATCAGTGTCTCAGAATCAGAATGAGCTTTATTTGCCAAGTGTGCACAAACAAACAAGGAATTTGTTTAGGGGTGTAACGGTTCACAAAATTCACGGTTCGGTTCGGTACGATACACTTGTGCCACGGTTCGGTTCGGTACGGTTCGTTTTCAATGCAGCAAAAAAAAAAAGAAATGCCAGAGAAAATTCCTTGATTTTTTTATTTATTATATTTATATGAAAACTAACATCATAAAGTATGATATTTTTTTTTTACTTTGAGCAATGATGGAGCTATACTTGACTTTTCTTAGGAGCATATAAAACAAAACAGCTCCTTGGACAAAATGAAATGTTATATTGTAGTAGTTATAAACAAAGGTTTATTTTAGTTCAGATTAACATTTGAGGGCAGCAATTGTATTCATAATGTCAAAATAAAACTGATGTAATGTTACTTGAAAGCATTATAGCCTACAATTCCTGCCAAACCTCCATGGTTACAGTCAGTGTTACTACAATAATAATAATAAAATTATTATTATTATTATTATTATTATTACAGTCAGTGTTACTACAGTAAATCCATGGTGAATGTTGCTGATCTGTGACACTGAATAGTTCATTCATGGCACAATGTTTCTTCCTGGTTTCCACGTCAGCGCGGTTTGATCCGTTAATTACGGAGAAATGTGAATGTTTCTCACCAGATCTCGCAGCGATGTTATTACTTCAAGTTCAATAGCGAATGCTTTCTTTACTGGATGTCTCAGCGCTGTGTAGTAACAGAGATCGGCTTACGCTGCTTTGGTTCAAACTGAAAAACAGTCCGTCAACCACATAATACGAGTAGCTCAGTTTCGTTCCGCTTACATTACATTTGCCATTTGATGTTGGGCAATGTTGTGGTCGCACCAGCATCCTGAGTGCTCTTGCCACGCGCAACACACGGCGCGCGCCTACATTTAAAATAACGAAATTTTGGTCGGCAGGAAAAATGGTCCAACGAACCGTTCGGTTTGAAAATGCGTACCGAAAACCGAACCAAAAGCCTTGTACCGAACGGTTCGATACGAATACGCGTATCGTTACACCCCTAAATTTGTTGTGTTTTTACAGGAGCTCTTGGTACATGCATACATATATACATTAATATGTGACATGAGAACAGACATTTAAATGAGACTAAGGAAAAAACATAAAATAAATAAAATAAACAATTATAGTAATAATAATTATGTGGTATACATCTGAAACAGAAGACTTATGTACAGATTTGTGCATTACGCACTGTATGTACAGCTCTATAAATAAAATTTGTATATGTATAAATTTTGTATATGTCTTTAAAATTTGTATAAATGTCAGTAAAGTGTACCACAGGCTTGTGCAAAATTCAGAATTTCAGAATTGGCCTCCATTCAATTCATGAATTGGAATTTGAATTGAATTGACTCCCCCCGCCCCCTGCACAGGAGGTTGAATTTGAATTGGAATTGGAATGACAGGAAGTGGAATTAAATTCATGGCAATTCAAAGAAATTCCACACAGTCACACAACAGAAAGAATATCTCATACATTCAGCGTTAGGAAGGTTACTTTGGAAATGTAATTGCTTACTTTTATAAGTTACCCATTATAAATGTGGTTTGGATTACTTTATTTGGATTACTTTATCAATGTAAAGCAATTTCCTATTAAATTGATTAGTAACTAATTAAATTACACATTTTACCTCAGTTATACAACTAAATACAATTACATTCATTTTGTAATTCAATAACATAATTTCATTACAGTTAACTCACTCCTCCCATATATATATATATATGGCAGCCAGCAGCCATATCACCCTGTAGCCCAAGACTGGTTGCCCACTGAAGCTAAGCAGGGCTGAGTCTGGTTAGTACCTGGATGGGAGACCTTCTGAGAAAACCAGGTTGCTGCTGGAAGAGGTGTTAGTGAGGCCAGCAGGGGGTGCTATCCCTGTGGTCTGTGTGGGTCCTAACACCCCAGTATAGTGATGGGGACACTATACTGTCAAAATAGCACCGTCCTTCGGATGAGACGTTAAACCGAGGCCCTGACTCTCTGTGGTCACAAAAAATCCCAGGATGTCTATCGAAAGAGTAGGGGTGTAACCCGGCATCCTGGCCAAATTTGCCCCTTGGCCTCTGTCCATCATGGCCTCCTAATCATCCCCATATACTGATTGGCTTCATCACTGTCTCCTCTCCACCAGTAAGCTGGTGTGTGGTGAGTGTTCTGGCGCAATATGGCTGCCGTCGCATCATCCAGGTGGAGCTGCACACTGGTGGTGGTTGAGGAGATTCCCCCCTTCTATGTAAAGCGCTTTGAGTGTCCAGAAAAGCGCTATATAAATGTAATGAATTATTATTATATATATATATATATATATATATATATATATATATATATATATATATATATATAAACAAATGTCCACCTAATTTTTTTTTTCTAAAGATTTACTAAAGTAATTCTGGGAAATGGAGTCATGTTCTATCATGTTCCACAAAATTACAATTACCGTATATACCCGAATATAAGACGAGGTTTTTGTCCTAAAAATCCGATGAAAAATGGGGGGGTCATCTTATATTCGCGATATAGACAAAATCACGGGGGGAAAAGGGAGAAAGCAGGGAGAAACAGTAGAGGGCGCCAACACAAGGTAGTGTGGAGCAGCTTCATAAGAAGAGAAATATGCTCGTTTTGGATGCATTCCGCGGACAAATGCCTACAGTGGCTCCAGTATAAGTTTATCAAGCGACGAGAAAACTTTTTGTGCGAAAAAAAACAAAAGTAACGACTTTATTCGACTATTCCATTGCTTCCTTGTGGGCCTGAGACGAGAGTTCAAGAGATTTCCATGACGCATGCGCGAGAACTGACATTCTTCTTGCCTGTAGGCACTGTAGGCACATGAAATATTTAAACATTTTTTTCAATGACTTTCTGGGCCGTCAAGTTTCACTCCCTTAGGAAGCCTATGTAGCAGTGATCCAGCTCTCAGATTTAATCAAAAATATCTTCATTTGTGTTCCGAAGATGAACGAAGGTCTTACGGGGTTGGTACAGCATGAGGGAGAGTAATTAATGACTTAATTTTCATTTTTGGGTGAACTATCCCTTTAAATATGAATAAAAAATACACACAAACCAAGATGATTACCAAGATAAGATATATGTAACCGAATGAATGAGATGAGTGGTGGTGATTGACGGTTGTGAGCACCAATCAGAAAGGAGTATCCACTATTTAAGAGCTGGTTGGTTATGGCCTGGGATGCGTCACGTCCGGCTCCTCCCCGTCTTCTGTTGTTGACAGTGGACAGGTATGTTTCATTAACATGTAGCAAGTTCTGTTGTTTGCTGTATGCATGGCAGTAATGATTCGTGTTGTATCCTAGCCTGTCTTTTCTCCTCCCTGGCTCCCTCGGCTTGTTTTAAGTGGATGCTAAGACTGCTAACCTCTCAGTAGGGATGGGGAAATGAAGCCTCGTGAAGCAATGAGGCTTTCCCCTGACTGTTCCGGGAAAAGATTCAAAGCTTAGAGAGTGTCGAGAACAGCGTCATCTGGGGTCTCATTTATAAAGCGTGCGTACGCACAAAACGGGGCTGGAAACGTACATACGCCAGTTTCCACGCAAAGGTTGTGATCTATAAAAAACAAACTTGACGGGAGAATGTGCGGACCTTCAAGCAAACTTTGAGCCGTGCGTACGCACGTTTTGGAGACGGAGCAGTTTGGCGACACCGATGGTGAGCTGGAGCAAAATGTCTTTTTGGTCACTTTTAGACCGAAAATCTAAAGAAAATTAAACATACATTATACAGAAAGATAATACAAATATAATTTCACTCACCAAGCCATCACATGAAGCAAATATCCACCCCTTTTTAAATATCCGCGCCAGCGAGCGCGTTGGGCCGTTTAGTGAAACTGACGCAGCCTATCTAAAACTGTAAATCTTCATTATAATCATAAATACAGTGTTCTGTGAAATATGCTCACAATTACAGTTTAAATAAATAAAAGAATGATTTAAACTGTTTTACTTCTGATATAAACATTTAGATTAAATATGCCATTCTGATTAATGGAGTTAGACACTTAAATTACATGAAATCATTACTGAGAAGTTACAACATTTTTTATATTCAATAAATAGAAATATTTGTTGTGGATGCAATGCTTTCAAACACTTTTCCTCTGGCATGCTGTGTTTTAATGTTTCATAGATAATTGCTTATGATAGCAGATTGTCTGAGAAAATAGTTTCGTGCAAATAATGCACAACCAGGTTTATCTGTTTTCATGCAAAATATAAATCAATTAAAAATACTATTTGGCCAGTGAAAAATATTGAGAAAAACTTTCTCTGAAATGTATTTTACACTATTTGATTTATTTATTCAAAAACAAGGGAAGGATATAGGCTACTAAATGATTTTTTTATTAATGTAATGTGACGGCACATCTGTATTTCATATTTTCCAAATGTCTTGTACCGTTAAACATGTTATCACGTGGATTAATAATCATATGCAAATGATATGCAGATGAGGATATGCATAGTAAAACGTACTCGGTTACTAACGTAACCTCGGTTCTCTCTAGAGAGGGAACGAGTACTGCGTAATATCTTACGCTATGGGGAAAACTCTTTTCCACGAGATATTGAAGCCAAAAATTATCCTTAATTTTTTACTAATGTAAAACGCTTTGCAGCAGCAAGCAGACCTAGGCGAGACAGCTCGCGCGCCTATTGGCTGCTCTGCGGCAATAGCAGCAGCCTATCGAGAGAGGCTCTGCGTGACGTCACGACGAATGGGGGCCCTTCGCGCCCATATCGTCACGTCCCGCCAGAAAGGGCGTGGTCTCGCCCTATATCTTGGCTCGATAGCTGCTCTTACGTCGGTTTTTATCGCCGAAGCGAACCAGAGCGTATTCCAAGCACGGCAAGATACGCAGTACTCGTTCCCTCTCTAGAGAGAACCGAGGTTACGTTAGTAACGAGTACGTTCTCTTACGAGAGTATCTCTCGTACTGCGTAATATCTTACGCTATGGGGAACACAATGCAACACGCCGTGCTGGTAGGGATCCAACACCAAAGACCCAGGGGCCGAAGCCCGGGGCGCATATAGTGCATAATCACCATAAACTCACAGAGAGTGAGGGAAGAGAGGCTAGAAGCATCATTCCCTGTAAATAGCCTCCGAAAGGGGCCAATCATATGACAATAACCAAACCGTCAGGGTGAACATTCAGCCTGAACTGGGTGGCCACAAGTGTGTCAATTTTCAAATGAGCTGCTGTACCGGTCAGTGAGCGATACGCAGGCCAAACTCAGTATCCGAGCCGCACAGCGGGCAGATAGCACTGAATTCTATACCGCTAAAAGCTTGGCTTGTAAGGCGGGGACCTCCAGATTATAGTATTTTATAAATGTAGACGGCGAGGCCCAGCCCGCGGCCATACAAATATCTTGCAGGGTAACCCCGCTAGACCATGCCCACGAGGAGGCCATGCCTCTCGTGGAGTGCGCTCTAACACCCAAAGGGCACTGAAGGCCCTTAGAAGTGTAAGCCAGCGCTATGGCACCAACTATCCATCTGGATAAGCTCTGTTTCGACGCGGCAAGTCCCTTAGTACGGCCGCCAAACGAAACAAAAAGCTGCTCAGTCTGTCTGAAACCAGACGAGCGGGACACATAAGCCCTTAGTGCCCTGACAGGGCAAAGGAGACTCGCGTCCTTCTCCTCATTGAGAACCGGAAGGGCAGACAGGGAAATCACCTGGGCCCTGAACGGTGTGTTGAGGGATTTTGGCACGTAACCGTGCTTTGGTTTGAGTATGACCTTAGAGTCGTTAGGTCCAAACTCCATGCATGACGCGCTTACTGAGAGCGCTTGCAAGTCCCCTACGCGCTTCACTGAAGCGAGAGCCATAAGAAACGCCGTCTTGAAAGACAAGTGTTTCATGTCTGACGACTGGATTGGCTCGAATGGGGCGCCTTTCATGGCCTCCAAGACCGTGGAAAGGTCCCATGTCGGGACTGAAGGGGGCCTGGGAGGGTTTAGCCTCCGAGCTCCTCTAAGGAAACGCACGACTAAGTCGCTCTTTCCTAGTGACTGGCCAGACACCGGTTTTGCAAACGTTGCTATGGCCGCCACGTATACTTTGAGCGTGGAAGGGGACCTGCCCTTATCCAGTAGCTCCTGAAGGAAGGAAAGCACTTCCGTAACCCCGCAGTCTACAGGTGAAAAGCCCTGCGCTTGACACCACGCAGAGAACACAGACCACTTCGAGGAGTAGAGCCGTCTGGTAGACGGGGCTCTAGCCTGCGCGATCGTGTTTAGCACTCCCTCTGGGAGGTCAGCGGGTACCCGTTGATGGCCCATGCGTGCAGGGACCACAGATCTGGGCGAGGATGCCAAATCGAGCCTTCCGCCTGAGAGAGGAGGTCTCTCCTCAGCGGTAACGGCCATGGGGCAGCGCTGGTCAGCTGCATCAGGACAGGGAACCACGACTGGTTTGTCCAGAGCGGAGCTATGAGTAGCACTGGGCATCCCTCCCTCCTGATTCGCTCCAACACCTGAGGCAGGAGTGAGACAGGGGGAAAAGCATAAAGGGGGCGGCGGGGCCAGACATGGGCCAGCGCGTCCCGGCTTTTCGAGAAGAATCTCGGGCAGTGAGCGTTTTCTTGGGACGCGAACAGGTCCACCTGCGCTCTGCCAAACGTTTCCCACAGCAGCTGGATCGTCTGCGGGTGCAGAGACCATTCTCCTGCTGGAACGTTGTTTCTGGACAGCCTGTCTGGTCCCACATTTAGGTGACCAGGCACATGCGCCGCTCTCAGCGAGAGCAGGTTGTGCTGAGCCCAGACCAGGAGGCGTTCCGTCAGCCTGTAAAGGTTTCGGGACCTGACGCCGCCCTGGCGATTTATGTACGCCACCACTGACATGTTGTCCGACCGGACCAATACGTGGTGGCCTGTTATCTGGGGACAGAAGCGCCTTAGCGCTTTGTCGACTGCTATCAATTCCAAGCAGTTTATGTGTAGGAGCTTCTCCCGCACTGACCACAGGCCAGCCAGCGGTCTGCCCTCGAGCAGCGCTCCCCACCCCGAAGTGGATGCGTCCGTAGACACCACCTTCACACTTGAGGGGATCCCCAGACTCACGCCCGACTGATACCAGTCGGCCGCTTTCCATGGTTTCAGAGCCGAAATGCACTGATGGTCGACCCTGAGGCGAAACAGACCTGCGGTCCATGCCCTGGGGGGAACTCGTGCTTTTAGCCATAGCTGCAGTGGGCGCATGCGGAGCAGGCCCAACTGGAGTACAGAGGCTGCTGAGGCCATAAGACCCAGCATTTTCTGAAACCTTCTGAGCGGGACTATAGAGCCGTGGCGGAAGGATTTCGCGACGTGCTGGATATTCAATCCGCGCTCTGGTGACAGGCGTGCCGTCATGGATAGCGAGTCTAACACTGTTCCCAGAAAGGAAATCCTCCGACTGGGGAGCAGTGAGCTTTTCGCCCAATTGACTGTAAGGCCCAGCTTCTCGAGGTGCTCGAGTAATGTGGCCCTGTGTTCTAAGAGCTCCGTTCGTGAACGAGCTAGAATCAGCCAATCGTCCAAGTAATTCAAAACTCGCATGCCCCGAAGTCTCAGGGGAGCGAGGGCCGCGTCCATGCACTTCGTGAACGTACGGGGTGCTAGGGACAGGCCGAATGGCAGGACTGTGTATTGATATGCCTGGCCCTCGAAGGCGAATCTCAAGAATCGCCTGTGATGGGACGCTATTTGTATTTGGAAATACGCGTCTTTCAGATCTATTGACATGAACCAGTCTCCTTGGCACACTTGCGCGAGGATTTTCCTGGTCGTAAGCATCCTGAACTGGCGTTTCACGAGCGCTCTGTTCAGCAGCCTCAGATCTAGAATGGGTCTGAGCCCACCATCTTTCTTCGGTACCAGAAAATATCTGCTGTATAAGCCCCCTTCGCTCTGAGCCTGAGATAAAGGTTCTATAGCCCCCTTTCTCAGTAGTTTCGCTATCTCGGCTCGAAGTAGATGAGATACTTCGCTTTTCACCGTAGTTTCGACGCGCGCCGCGTAGCGGCGAGGGCGTCGAGCGAATTGTAGCGAATAGCCTCTCTTTATAGTGTTCATCACCCACTCTGATACCCCGGGAAGCCTTGACCACGCATCCGCGTGAATAGCTAGGGGCAGAATGAAATCTGGGCTCTGGCCGCGGGAAAGCGGCGGCACAAGAGCCCGCGTGTGCTGGGAACACAGCGCCGTGTTCACGGCGTTCGAGGCGGGGGGCGCGCTGATCACAGCGGGCAGCCTGGCCGCGCTCATCTCCTCTGAGGCGGGTAGCGCCGAGAGAGAGAGCGGGGCGAATCCCGTGGGATTCGGCGTGTCTGTGAGGAAATGTGGGCGCGGGACCACGGGCACATTTGCTACACTGAAAACACTGTCGTTTAGGGCCGACTGAATGTGTGTTGGTTTCGTTTTTACAGAAACCGAGGGACACGCAGCGTGTAGTGTAAGCGGGCATGGGGATATGGGCGCGTTCACTACAGTGTTTGCACAATCGACCGGAGTCGATTTTATTTGTGCGAGCCCTGCACCTTGGCGGGCTGTGTCTGGGTGTGGGAATGGGCACTGGGGCGTGGGCATTCTTACAACACTCATAACACCATCGGCCGAGGCCGGGACACCAGAAAATACACTCTTTATTGGATTTATCTGGGTAGCCGTAAAAACAGCTTTTGTGTGCAGGCAAGCGGGCTGAGACACCGGCTGCTTCACTGCAAAATACACTGGTACAGTCACAACGCATGGGGCTGAACGAGCGAGAAGTTTTGGTGGAAATCCGGCCGCAGCGGGATCTGAACACCGTCGTTTTCCTAGAGTGGCTAGGAAGACTTTGGGGCCTCGGGCTTGATCTCAATCCTCGGCCGGGGCCCGCGGTGAGGGGGGCGGCGTCCGGCGGAGCGAGACCGCGGTCTCTGATCCCGGGCCTGGCGGCGCTGTGAGGCGGCGGCGGCGGCGGAGGGCGGTGCAGGCTGGGGCTGAGAGCTGCGAGCAGGCGGCTTGGTGCGGCCTGTAGCGGAGCTCGAGCGCTTCGGCAGGAAGTGCTTCATAGCCTGAGAAGTCTTCTGCACCTCAACAAACCTGTCCGCGAAGTCCTTGACGGCCGTTCCGAACAGGCCCTCCGGGGAAATGGGCGCGTCGAGGAACACAGAGCGCTCGGCTTCCGTCATCTCAGACAGCGTCAACCATAAGTGTCTCTCGGCGACAGCGAGAGAGGCCATGTTCCGCCCCATGGCTTGCGCAGCGGCTTTAGAAGCGCGTAGAGCGAGGTCCGTAGCGCTCCTCAGGTCCGCCACACAGATAGCACCGGGTCCCTCCTCGTCCAGCTTGAGAAGGAGGTCTGCCTGGTAGATCTGCAGAATAGACATCGTGTGCAGCGCTGAGACTGCTTGCCCGGCGGCGGTGTAAGCGCGTCCGTGCAGTGATGATGTCACTCGGCAGGCTTTGGACGGGAGCGTCGTCTGAACCCGCCGTCCCGCAGAGGGCGGGCAGAGATGCGACGCGACAGCCGTCTCCACCGGAGGAATGGCGAGGTAGCCTCTACTTCCCGCACCGTCGACAGCGGAGAATGCCGCGGAGGTAGAGGTACGCATCCTGGCGGAAAAGGGGGCCTTCCACGACTTTGCAACCTCCTCGTGAAGTTCCGGGAGGAAGGGCGCGGGCCTAGATTTTGACGGAGCCTCGTCTTTGCCGAGAGAAGCGCCCGTCTAATCTGTTGCGCGGCGGCAGCGTGGGTGCCTCCCAATCGAGGCCGATGCTTTCTACGGCCTTGGTGAGCAGACGCATCAGCTCAGACTCAATGCCGGCTCTCTTCCCAGAGGGTTGGCGGGGAGCGTTAGCGGAGGGGAGGTCCACAGAGCTCGCCCAATCCTCGCTATCCGAAGCCAAGAGAGAACACGCCTCGGTGTTGTCGTCCAACTCGATGGCGGACGCAGCGGCGGACGGCGGCCGCTGTCCGTCGGTGAGCGACTCGAGCGAAGCCGGCGAAGCTGGCGGGCGAACCGGCGAGCTTTGGCGGGCTGGAGATAGCTCGGGAGCGCGCTGGGCGCGGCGCTTCTTGCGACGCGGCGTCACGGCAGGCTGGGATACGGGCTCGGAGAACGAAGCCAGGCGAGTCCGCAGAGTCACCATAGGCAAACGTTCGCAGTGATGGCATCCGCCGTCAGCGAGCGCGATGGCCGCGTGATCCTCACCCAGGCAGGACACGCAGATGACATGTCGGTCCTCGTCGCTGAGCGGGGCTCGGCAAGAACCGCAGGAAGGCATCTTTAAAAAGACGCCGCTCTTTTAGAGGGGGGTGGGAAAAAGCAGATATGCAAACACACACACACACACTCTATGCAGAGGAAAGGATATAACGCCGGAAAGCACAGCAGGTACGGCGGCTGAAGGCGGCGAGGCCAGCGACTCCAGACTCAATGGCACGTCCCGCTGAAGGCTACAGGTCGACGGCGCGGCTTCTCACTCTGGATCCAGCGATGCGTGAGGCTTCGCTGAAGAGATAAAAATCGACGTAAGAGCAGCTATCGAGCCAAGATATAGGGCGAGACCACGCCCTTTCTGGCGGGACGTGACGATATGGGCGCGAAGGGCCCCCATTCGTCGTGACGTCACGCAGAGCCTCTCTCGATAGGCTGCTGCTATTGCCGCAGAGCAGCCAATAGGCGCGCGAGCTGTCTCGCCTAGGTCTGCTTGCTGCTGCAAAGCGTTTTACATTAGTAAAAAATTAAGGATAATTTTTGGCTTCAATATCTCGTGGAAAAGAGTTTTCCCCATAGCGTAAGATATTACGCAGTACGAGAGATACTCTCGTAAGAGAACTAGGCGTTGTAAGCTCCATATATGGTTATTTCGGGGAGGAGACGCTTGTGCGCACAATCTTCCGCTGACTGGGATTTATAAAGTGAATTCTGCGCAGGTTCTGGCGTACGCACGGATTTATAAGTCAGAATATTTGTTTGCGTACGCCATTTTTGGCTTTCGGACGCACGTACACTTTTAGTAAGGATTCTACGCACAGTTTTATAAATGAGACCCCAGGTGCTTATTTAAAATAAAGCAGACAGAAGCCTGTGTTAAAAGCTGTCAGATGAAGCAACCACAACACACTCCATAATTTCAATGTTATGTGTACATATAAAAATCCTTACACGTTTGTGTTTGATTTGTCCATTAATAAATAAATTATTTTACCCATTAAAGTATGACAGTAAAATGAGCATATGATTTAATAAGATATAATGTAGGCCTACTCTCTCTCTCTCTCTCTACACACACACACACACACACACACACACACACACACACACACACACACACACACACACACACACATATAGTGAATAAGGACATTGGCCCTCATTTATCATTATTGCGTAGAAACGGGCGTATATGTTGGCGTAAGATTATGCTTACACTCCTCTCACCGCCTGATTTATGAAGCTGTGCGTACCTTTGAAATCCTGGTGTACGCAATACCTCTCCTTGATAAATGCAGCGGCTGAAAACGATCGTCATTAGAATAACACGCCTCTAAATATTCAAGTCTCCGCTTCCCCCCCGCCCTAATTTTACACCATGGACACACGGAAGACGGCAAAGAAGAGAAACTTCTCCGACGTGGAGATCAAATGACCTATCACAATGCATCATTTTACAGCATTTTGAAACAATTAGCATTTAATATCGTATCACGTACAATAGTGATGATGATGTGATGTGGAGTACCATTCATTTACATTAATAATTGCATGTCCATTTGTAATATTCTTATATTATTATTCGTGTTCGCATTTATGAGGAAAAAAACAATGATACGGACCAGACGTGAGCACTCTGAAAGCGGCACTAAAATTTATTTTAAAACTTTCACAGAGACATCAAAAAGAAAGCACAAAACCTTTCTTTAAACTGAATTTCGTTTTGTATTAATTGTATCTTAATTTTACTTTAAGTTTCATCAACCATACCTGGATTTGACAAATAAGAAGTAAATAGCAGATGATAGATAATCATGAAACGGAGGACGCGTGAACTGAGCTCATCTCATAAATGAACCGAAACTCAGCGTATAAGGTACCCTACTTGCCTCAGACATGTCTACTTTTAAACAGAACAATTCAAAACGAAAGAAAACAGACTGCAGACTGCTCTCCGCTTATGTAATCTGAAATGTGCATTTCTCTCTGGCGCGTTCACTACTGCGAAGATCGCGAGTCAGCATCTCAACTTCATCTTTGCAGCCGACACAAAGAAAACACTTCTTTATTAATAAACAATTAAAATATCTCCTTGCTATATTTTACATATTCATAATCATTACTTTTGCCTGTTTTTTTTGTGACAGATTTTTACACTGAAGTTTATAATTAGCCTACTATGTTGTTGTTGTTGTCATATGTTTTAGTTTGTCAGTGCGTTTTGTGGTGTTAATTGTTTTTCTGCGCATTTCCGCACTAACTCAAATGTGCGTACACCACCTCCTGAGCTGGCGTGGGATTTGAGCGTGCCGTACGCCAACGTCCATATTGATAAATCTCAAAGTCACCGTGGTTTTGGGTGTACGCCAGGTGTACGCTCGAAATTTGGTGTACGTACTTTTGATAAATGAGGGCCAATGTGTGATAGGATCATCTGTTCATCTGACACTTGGCAGTGATAGTGCTTATGTAACTGTAGGAATGACAGAAAGGTGATAAAGATTTTAATTATTCTGTAATGCCAATGTATATTTCAGGGTTGGGTGCAGGTGACTGAAGACGAGGACACGGAATTTCAAAGATATTAGATTTAATAAACAAAATGAAACTTCCAAAATGAAACAAGAACAAAACTCCAGGACTTCAAAGGTTTACACACAACCATACAAGGACGACGATCGACAAACACTGGGAGAAAACACAGGGCTTAAATACACATGGAATGATTGAATGATTAACTGAACACAGGTGATAAAACTGAACACAAACGAGGAGCGGGAAAACTTAACAGGGCTAAACCAAAAACCACAAAGACAGGGGAAACCAAGATCACAAAACAGAACTTAAACACATTGAATTGTTACAGTACCTCCCCCCTCCCCGAAGGCGCGTCCTCGCGCCGTATAACATCCAAAGGGGTGGGAGGGTGGGCGCCCTGGAGGCTGACGAGGGCATGGTGCAGGTCCAGGAAGCCTCCAGGGCGGAGCAGGCTGTGGGCGTGGCCACGGCGGTGCAGGCTGTGGGCGTGGCCACGACGGTGCAGGCTGTGGGCGTGGCCAAGGCCACGACGGTGCAGGCTGTGGGCGTGGCCACGAAGGTGCAGGCTGTGGGCGTGGCCAAGGCGGAGCAGGCTGTGGGCGTGGCCACGACGGTGCAGGCTGAACCTCGGGCGTCCAGGGCGGAGCTGTGGGACCCTCGGGCGTCCAGGGCGGAGCTGTGGGACCCTCGGGCGTCCAGGGCGGAGCTGTGGGACCCTCGGGCGTCCAGGGCGGAGCTGTGGGACCCTCGGGCGTCCAGGGCGGTGCTGTGGGACCCTCGGGTGGCCATGGCGGTGCAGGCTCTTCAGGTGGCCACGGCGGTGAAGACCCTTCAGGTGGCCGTGGTGGTGAAGACCCTTCGGGTGGCCATGGCGGTGTTATTTCTTCGGGCCTCCGTGGATCTTTGGCCGGCCTCCGTGGATCTTTGGCCGGCCACGGCGAAGGCGTATAGCCCCCCCCCAAAATTTTCTTGGGGAGAAAGACAGGTTCAGGAACGGGAACAGACTTGACATCAACGGGCGCTGGGTCAACGGGGTCTGGGTCAACGGGCTCTGGGTCTGGGTCAACGGGCTCTGGCTCTGGGTCAACGGGCTCTGGCTCAGGCGCTGGGTCAACGGGCTCTGGCTCTGGCGCTGGGTCAACGGGCTCTGGCGCTGGGTCAACGGGCTCTGGCTCTGGCGCTGGGTCAACGGGCTCTGGCTCTGGCTCTGGCGCTGGGTCAACGGGCTCTGGCTCTGGCGCTGGGTCAACGGGCTCTGGCTCTGGCGCTGGGTCAACGGGCTCTGGCTCTGGCGCTGGGTCAACGGGCTCTGGCTCTGGCGCTGGCGCTTCATGGGACTCGGAACTGGACGGGGCCAGCACATCATGGGACTCGGAACTGGACGGGGCCAGCACATCATGGGACTCGGAACTGGACGGGGCCAGCACATCAGGGGATTCGGAACTGGACGGGGCCAGCACATCAGGGGACTCGGAACTGGACGGGACCAGCACATCAGGGAGCTTGGGTCTAGATTCATGCTCTGGCGGGCAGGCAACTGTCTCTGGCTGGACGGTCTCTGGCTGGACGGTCTCTGGCTGGACGGTCTCTGGCTGGACGGTCTCTGGCTGGACGGTCTCTGGCTGGACGGTCTCTGGCTGGACGGTCTCTGGCGGAAGAAGCTCAGGAAGGTCATCAAATGGGTCAGACTCAGGCTCTGGTGGGCAGGCGATGGGCTCAGGCGCTGGTGTGCAGGTGATGGGCTCAGGGGCTGGCGTGCTTGGAGCTGGTTGGAGTGGTAGATCTTCCAAGTGGTAGCTGGATCCACAGGCCCACAGCGTGTGATCCAAAAACTCCAGGAAGGATAGATTGAGGTCCTTCACCAAAATTATCTGGGCGAGAGGGTCTTTTAGTCCACCCCAGAAACTTTTTTTCAGTTCTTCTTCCTCCAGCGTCACATCATCGTAGAGACTTAGGTAACGCCCCGCATACTCCTCAAGAGAGAGCTCCTTTTGAAAGAGGATTGGGATTTCAAAGGGGCTCACCACCTTGCTTTTCCTCCTTCGGCCCATTTTTCGCTTTTTTAATGGTCGATCGTTCTGTCAGGGTTGGGTGCAGGTGACTGAAGACGAGGACACGGAATTTCAAAGATATTAGATTTAATAAACAAAATGAAACTTCCCAAATGAAACAAGAACAAAACTCCAGGACTTCAAAGGTTTACACACAACCATACAAGGACGACGATCGACAACCACTGGGAGAAAACACAGGGCTTAAATACACATGGAATGATTGAATGATTAACTGAACACAGGTGATAAAACTGAACACAAACGAGGAGCGGGAAAACTTAACAGGGCTAAACCAAAAACCACAAAGACAGGGGAAACCAAGATCACAAAACAGAACTTAAACACATTGAATTGTTACAGTATATAGGTGGAGGTAGACATGTTTCTGCATTCTCCAGTATTCAAGTGGATCTTCAGCTCTTTGTATGTTTGTCTCTGTAAGGTATTTATCCACTTCTTGGATCGCATCAGAAGTGTCATTTGAGCTTTGTTTGTGCTGGTCTACAGCACTGTCCAACAGAAGCCAAAGGTTTCCACCTCAGAAGTGTGAGGAGGATACATTTTTTTTTTTTGGGAATGATTGTACATGTACTATAAGACACATCAACGGTCAACAATTATACAATACAATAATAAAAAATAATATATATATATATATATATATATATATATATATATATATATATATATATATATATATATATATATATATTAGAAATGCATTCATACATGTGGAAGCTATAAGCTCAAAATATTCCCAGGTAGGGGAAGTCTTCTTTTTTTTGGCTGTTGCCATTGCTGTAAATACAAACCCTTCACCAAACACCCAAATACCAACACCAAATTACCTAAAAAAAAAACACCAAAAGTGCAACGATCTTACTAAAAATAAAAAGACACAACAACAACAAAAATAATTAAAGCTGCAAGCAGCGATGGGCGGGCTCTCGCACATGTAGCACGTCGGGGCGTGATGCGGCCGCGTCGGATATTCTGGAGCTCTGCCGGTGCGGCTGTGAATTTGCTATGCTTTTCGGACACTGCATGAAGGTGTTATACGTCACTTCCTGTTGCCAGCAGGTGGCGCTATGACTGTGGGTGAATGTCGGCAAGTGCATGTGTTCAGGGCGGGACTCTTATTAAATTTGTAAAATTTCCTATAGATGTGAGCATGTACATTGAAGTTACAACCTCTTCCTGTGTCATGGCGAAGACTTGATGTTTGACGCCACGCCACGGACACACCGATTGACGAAAACTCGCAGATAGCACAACTTTTCATCGTCAATGCCTTTAGAAGGCACAGCAGAAATTTCAAGTCGATCGGACTAAATCCCTAGGAGGAGTTCGTTAAAGTACGGAGTGTGTAAATCAGCCAAAATTTGACGTAAAATTCAAAATGGCCGACTTCCTGTTGGGTTTACGGCATCGCTCCAAGAGGCTTTTTTGTGCGACTGGACATGGTTGATGTGCCACAGAAATTTTGTACATGTATGTCAAACGTGCGGCGGGGGCTGCTTCGTTAAAGGTCACTTCCTGTTGTCAGCAGGTGGCGCTATGACTGGGGGTGAATGTCGGCATGTACATGTGTTCAGGGCGGGACTCTTGTCAAGCGTGCAAAATTTGGTGCAGATCTGAGCATGTACAGCAAAGTTACTCCAACTTCCTGTTTCATGGCGAATCATCGATGCCACGGACACGCCCATTGACGAAAACGCGCAGAGAGCACAACATTTCATCGTCAATGCCTTTAGAATGCACAGCAGAAATTTGAAGTCGATCCAACTAAATCCCTAGGAGGAGTTCGTCAAAGTACGGAGTGTGTAAATCGTCCCAAAATGGACGCCAAATTCAAAATGGCGGACTTCCTGTCGAGTTTAGGGTATGGGTTCTTGAGGCTTTTGTGTGCGTCTTGATAGGATACACGTCCCCACCGAATTTCGTGCATGTAGGTCGAACATGGACGAGGGGCTAATTTTTTCTAATTTTCTAGGTGGCGCTAGCGAGCCATTTTGCCACGCCCATCCGCGAAACCCACAAAATACAAAATTTTTCACCAGTCCTGACATGTGTGCAAAATTTGGTGACTTTTCGAGCATGTTGCGGCCTCGAAAATGGGGCTTACTTTGCAGAAAAAAATAAAAATAAAATAATAATAATAATAATCCTAACAGTTTCAAGAGGGACCTCGCACCTTAGTGCTCGGGCCCTAATAAAGCTGCAAGCAGCGATGGGCGGGCCCTCGCACATGTAGCACGTCGGGGAGTGATGCGGCCGCATATTCTGTTGCATATTCTGGAGCTCTGCCAGTGCGGCTGTGAATTTGCTACGCTTTTCAGAAACTGCATGAAGGTGTTATACGTCACTTCCTGTTGCCAGCAGGTGGCGCTATGACTGTGGGTGAATGTGGGCATGTACATGAGTTCAGGGCGGGACTCTTATCCTACATGTACAGTTTGATGCAGCTGTGAGCATGTACACTGAAGTTACAACCACTTCCTGTGTCATGGCAATGAGTTGATTTTTGATGCCATGCCACGGACACACCGATTGACGAAAACTTGCAGATAGCACAACTTTTCATCGTCAATGCCTTTAGAAGGCACAGCAGAAATTTTAAGTCGATCGGACTAAATCCCTAGGAGGAGTTCGTTAAAGTACGGAGTTAGTAAATCAGCCAAAATTTGACGTAAAATTCAAAATGGCCGACTTCCTGTTGGGTTTAGGGCATCGCTCCAAGAGGCTTTTTTGTGCATCTGGACATGGTTGATGTGCCACAGACATTTCGTACATGTAGGTCAAACGTGCGGCGGGGGCTGCTTCGTTAAAGGTCACTTCCTGTTGCCAGCAGGTGGCGCTATGACTGGTGGTGAATGTCGGCATGTACATGTGTTCAGGGCGGGACTCTTGTCAAGCGTGCAAAATTTGGTGCAGATCTGAGCATGTACAGCAAAGTTACTTCAACTTCCTGTTTCATGGCGAATCATCGATGCCACAGACACGCCCATTGACGAAAACGCGCAGAGAGCACAACTTTTCATCGTCAATGCCTTTAGAAGGCACAGCAGAAATTTGAAGTCGATCCGACTAAATCCCTAGGAGGAGTTCGTCAAAGTACGAAGTGTGTAAATCATCCCAAAATGGCCGCCAAATTCAAAATGGCCGACTTCCTGGCGAGTTTAGGGTATGGGTTTTTTGTGCGTCTTGATATGATACATGTCTCCACCAAATTTCGTGCATGTAGGCCGAACATGGACGAGGGTCTAATTTTTTCTAATATTCTAGGTGGCGCTAGCGAGCCATTTTGCTACACCCATCCGCGAAACCCACAAAATACAAAAATTTTCACCAGTCCTGACATGTGTGCAAAATTTGGTGACTTTTCGAGCATGTTGCGGCCTCGAAAGTGGGGCTTACTTTGCAGAAAGAAAAAAAAAAAAAAATAATCCTAACAGTTTCAAGAGGGTCCTCGCACGGGTGCTCGGGCCCTTATAATCCTAACAGTTTCAAGAGGGTCCTCGCACGGGTGCTCGGGCCCTTATAATCCTAACAGTTTCAAGAGGGTCCTCGCACGGGTGCTCGGGCCCTAATAATAAGTAGTTTTGGTTATTTAAATGTAATGTATTGATTAACTTTCAAAGTACAGCACTCTCCTCACAAACCCATCAACCAGACTGAGCCAACAAGGACCTTCAAGCCTTCTGACATCCAAAACGAAACGCGCACGTGATTGGACTGAAAGTGAGGCTTCATTTGTCATCGATCACGTGACCTCTGGGAAACCAATACACACCCCGATACGGGGCTTCAATAGAAATTGCTTCGCTGTCGCGATACGCACATCGAAGCTTCAGTGTCATACGTAACATCACTACCTCTCAGGTATGTGCAAACTGTTTTGTAGAAAGCAGATTGGTTAGCCTTGTGGGGTTTGGGGATTAGTTGATGTTTCGCGTTGTGTGCAGTGTTCCCTGTATCTCGAGATGGTCCTCACTGCAGAACATGAAATCCACGGGGAGGAGTCGGATCTAGATCCAACTCCTCCCACCTTACATACCTTAACCTACCCAGCTCCACCCCCTTGTAGCGAACCTACATAATAATAATATACATAAAATGTATTTAAGGGGGCCGGAAGGCCAATTTAGCTCAAAGGGAATGATTCATCGATTTGCAATGAATCATTGACCGAATCACTATGGAACCGAGCAAATGACTCGTTTAGAGTTCATTTGAACGGGCCGTAATTTTAACCTTGGCAACAGATATAAATATCCAATCTATAGTGAAGCACTATGTATTAGCAAGGTAACTTAGATCGACAGTACAAGACATTAAATGTGTAAGCACAACACAAGGCAAATATCTTTTCAAATATAAACAAGACTTAATTGATTATTCTAAACACATAAAACTAAGGTCTAAACACAATCACACACACACACACATTCATACGAGGCGCAGAGGAAGAGAGAGGGAGAGAGAGAAAGAGTGGGTTTTCAGAGTGAGTGAGAGGCACTTGTAAGACATGACCTGAACGAACCACCAAGCATTAATTTAACCCTTCGTTCTTAGACAGGTTATTCAATTTACATACAAAGGCACCAGTTCAGATCGAGTCTGGAGTACTTGCTTGTCTTTGCGTTGCTTATGCCAGGGAGTTTCCTTTTTGCGGTGCTTCGTCAAAGGTGTTTCCCGGGTCCGTTACTTGGCTGGTCTCCTCGTGTGCCTGATAGATCTTGGACGGCCAGTCACGTGGGGTGTTGGCGCGGATGAGTGAAAGTCTTTGAAGTTGGAAGCTGGTTTTGTAGTTGAAACGTTAAAACGAGACTTTACAGCAAAACTTAACTTAGAACGAGACTTTTAACGAGAAAATAAAATACAACTAAGGAAAAGAAAGAAAAGTGAGACGAAAAGTTTGATGGCTTGAATGAAGCTGTTTTAAACTCCGATCTTGATGGGTTTGTCTGCTGGTCTAATTTGGGTCTGGTCGATGTAGAAGCATACGAACATGAACACTCTCTTGCTGTTTGTAGAGAGAGGCACAAACTTAATTCAACACCGAACCGAACTGCTGAACTGAACCGAACCGAAAACTGAACTGCTCTCTGAACGGCTCTCTGGACTGAACTGAACTGCCTTGTTCGGGTCTTTAACTTAAAGTTAGTCCAACCTCTTTTGGAGAATTCTGGCCAATTGGACAATGGCATCATCTTAGGAGGTTTTGGCCTCGTTTCTTCTTATCGTAAATCAGGCGTTATCTATGATCTGCTTGCTCTCCAACACTAGCAGAGAACAAGAGACCACAGTTTAACATTATAGATTATTATAATCATACAAAGCATTTTACACAGATTTCACTCAAGCCATCTTAAGAATTAAGGGCATACGATTATTTTGATTGGAAGCACGGTACTCGTTCATTCATACACACAGTTATAATCATCATTACATGATTTATATGGAATCTAAGCATAATACAAACATGAATTGTAGGAAAAACAAGAATTATGATGTTTGATTATGAGTCCACTGAGCATTGTTCTGTGTGAGTTGTTCTCTGCAGAATGTGCAGAATTAATGTGGTTTGATATGTAAAGTGTAAAAGTCTTTCTGGTCTCTGAATGAAAGCGTGGTCTGTTAAATAACTCTGTCCTGTTTAGCAGTGGTGATGCTGAGGGAGGTCAAAGGTGGTCAGGCCTGTTTGACCATTTGTGAGGAGATTTGTCTTGGTTAAGAATGAACAGTGACAAGTTCTTCCTGCTTTGGCTTATCTCTTTATGGAGTCTTGGCCATAAAAATCCTCTCTGGAGGGGGTGCCTAGACTATCTGGCGCCGGGATCTTTTATGGCTGAATTAGTGATTGAGTTCTGTTTGAATGAATCAAATGGAAGATTCATTTGTGTTTGGTTCATCCTTATATTCTCTACATATTTCCCCCCTTCGATCGATGATGGGTTGAGAAGAAGACCTCATCGAACGCTGGAGAAACAGAAGAAGCAAACACACACAGCAAACAACAAGGCAACACCTCCATGACTGGTCGCTTTACTGGTGCAGGGCATTAGATTATCTAGGCCTAAACAGGTTCACTCTCTCAATATAGTCAATCATGTGGAAAAAGTTTAGTTCAATTTTAGGACCGTAATTCTAGTTTGTTTTAAAACGGTGATTGATCAACTTTGTGACTAAATTTGATTTGTTCGTTTTATTCTCTTCTAAATTGTTCTAGGTTTAGACCAATTTACCTTTCAAATTTTTATGCGAATGATGCAGAGAGTTCTCTAGGCTAACATTCATTTTAAGGTGACTTGCAAACATCAGGCATGGTGCGTCAATCCTTATATGGTAACCTTGACCCTTATGGGGTAACAGGGATTTTACCTAATAAAAGAAAAAGAAAGGGAAGAGGTAAAACAAAACAAAGCAGTTGAGTGACTCCTGTATGGCTACTGTTGTGCAGTGTCAGGTGTCACCATGTAATGAGAGGGTTATACTTGTTGGGTGCATTGCTACATGTTTCCTATGGAAAGGATAGCTAAGTCAGTGTTGCGATTTCAGTGTCTACCTGTGGGAAGAACATGTTTGTTGGATGTTTTTCATGGTAGCTGTGTTTAACTTGTGTATGTTAGTGGTACAGTGTAGTGTAGTGCATGTACTGCATGTATACTGTATGTATGTCAGATCTGTCTCAGTCTGTTTTGCTCCCCCCTTTTGCTTGATGGTTAAGCTTTGATGGGCTTGTTGCATCTTTGCCTTGGAAAGGGATCTTCTGTGATCTGCTGGGGGTCAGTCCAGTAAGGCAGGAAGTTCTCTGGCAGACATTGGGAGATGGTTTGGCATGGATGCGTGAAGCTGTAGTGCAAAACGTGGTCTCCTTTGTTGCCTTCCTCTTGTGATGCCTTCTGGTTGTGACAGACTTTCTGACCTTCTGTGCTTACTGTCGTTGCTGTAGCACACACATGGTTCTTGAGTTTGGAGCTTGTGGTGTGATGGGTAACCAGGATGGTGTTTTCTGGTACCTCGGGGTGTTTGTCAGTGGTTGACTGTGAGAGACCACTTTGTTCTGGGTTGTTGTGGAACAGGTGGTCGTCTCAGGAAGGTGTACAAGGTGATCACTGGTCTTCTGTGTTCAGCTTGTCTTTGATGAGCACTTGCAGTTGCCTCCATAGTTGCTCCATGTCTTCTGCGGGGAGACTGTCGTGTTCTTGGGCACACTCAGTGTGGTGTTTGGCTGAGTGGTGCGGAGGTGGGTTTCGTTGACGCTTACCCACATAGAATGCTTTTGGATGCACTCGTTGATTCCAGTTGTTTCCTTCTGGTGGGTCCCATGACTTTTCCATGTGGTTGGAGTGGTAGAAGTCATCGGCATGGGAGTCACGTTCTCTGTGCTCCTTACGAAGGACTGTGGTGTTGTCATGCCACTGGGTGTCTTCCAGTGCAAGGCTTGTGTCTTGGCTGATGGAGTTTGACACTGTGGATGTTTTCAAACCTTTCTTGGAGGACATCTTTTGTTTGATGTAGGCCTTGTGTGTCAGGTCACGTAGCTGCTGAATTGTCATTGTGCCTGGGCAGGCCATGATGCCAAGATGATGACTCAAACCAGGGTGCAGGTTTCTCAGGAAGAGGGTTTTGAAGTTCACATCCTCTTCAAGTTCAGGTTTGTTATGTCCACCTAAATAGGCTTGTCGAAAGCGGCGGTAATAGGCTTGCGGAGTCTTTTGTCGACATTGTTTGGTTTCCAAGGAGATTAACACACCGTGTTCTGACTCTGGACCTGTAAATTCTTTAATCAGTGTCTCACGTAGTAGCTGGTAGTTTGACATGACATTAGCAGGTTGTCGGTCTAGGAAGCTTCGTACCTCTGGACTGGATGTGGATCTGAGGAGGTAAAACATGTCTCTGTCAGTCATATGGGGTCTCACCTCGAGGTGGAAGTCGATATCTCGGAGGTAGGCCTGGATGTTGGGACCCTCTGTGGAGTTCGGGTTGAACTGAGTGATATTCTTAACCAGCTGGTTGAGGTCTTTAACGGTCATCCCATGTGCAGCTTGGGCATCTGCCTGGATGAGCTCTCTTCGTTTGTTGGCAGTGAACAGTTCTGTGGTGAAGGCCGGTGACGTTTTGGGTTGTGGCCATTCACTTCTTTCACTGTATGCCAGTTCTTGGATGGAGGACTCTGTTCTGCTCAGCAGGGGGGATGCTGAGGGAGGTCTCTCCCTTCTTGGCTCTGGTTTCTGTTGGAAAATGTGCTGGAGTTCATCTCTGACCGCGTACAGCTCGTCGTTGGCGGCGTCTCGCTGTTGGATCAGATGGTCCATTTCAACGCTGCACCTTTGCAGGTGGTCTTCCAGAGCAGTGATTTTAGAGTTCTTACTTTCAATGTCAGCTTTGGCTTTCTCTAACTGATGTTCAGCAGACTGGAGTTGGTTTACCAGTTGTTTTTGGACAGTCTTTGACTCTTGTTTGTCACGTTCAGTGACTGCAAGGGCTTCTTGGAGCTTGTCAACTTGTGTCTTTGTTTCTTGCTCCGCTTCGTCAGACACTTTGAGTTTGTCTTGAGCTTTACCTTTGAGCTGGTCTTTGCAGTGTTGAGTGTGCATCAGCTCTCTCAGGAACTCGGTGGTCTTGGAGTCATCCTGGACTTTCACTTCCAGCTTGTCTATGCGGTTCTGGGCACGTGTCAGCTCCTCCTGTAGGTGGGTGACGTGCTGGTGGCTTAGGTTTAGCTGGGCTGTGAAGGCATTACTTAAGGAACAGGTTATCTTGGTTAGTTCCACGTGGTTTTGGTTCTGGCTTGAATCATGTGTCAGGAATCTTCTCAGAATTATGATTATTATTAAAAATAATAACAGTTCAATTGTCTTTGGTGTGAGGCAGTCTGTAATGCCTCTGAGCCAGGCGTCCACGTCTTCCCGTTGGGCAGTGGGGTTTGTTGTCCACGACATGTTGGCACGCTTGGTGAAGAGACTGACACAGATCTGTGTGTATAAGCCTATATGTGGTTGAACGGCTAAGTGTCGTTTCAGTAATTGTACACCAATAGTGAAGTGTCGTGATGACTAAGTGTTGGTCTAAGGGTACACAGTGAGGCTAGTGATGCGAAGGTCTCGTCACTCAACTGGGTAAATGAAAGAGAGAGAAAAAGGTTAAAACAAATCTCAAATGGAAAGAAACCCCTTTTTTTTCAATGGGAGAAATATTTTTATAAATATTTTCTATCAATGAAAAGCTGGTTTCAACTCGTGGGGTGAGGACTTAGTCGCTCAACTGAGTAAGGGACAAAGAGAGAAAAGTTAACAACCAATATCAATGAGGGAGGGAAAAAAAAAATTATTAACTAGGGGAAGTATTAATTTCTCATAAATGTTTTTTTATCAATGAAAATCTGTTTCCGGAAAGGTAAACAATATTATTGCTTATGTTTGCAATGAAAAATACAACAATAATAATGCTGATACCTCTTTTCTGTGTTTGACAGGATTGACACACACACCTTCAGTTCGACCGCTTACAGCAGGGATTACAGCAGGGATGCTTTGAAGGCGGAGTTTGCTCAGTACTTGTCTCTGTTACTTGATCTTGGATAAGATGTCAAAGTTTAAATTGCGTTACAAATGCAGGGAGAGTATGAAGAACACAAGAGGGTTTGATTAAAAATCAAATATCTAATAATCTGTTTGTTGGGACAGATTATATTTGTCTCTTTTAGAGTCGATTGGTGGTTCTTCCAGGTTTGTTCCTACAAATGTGAAGAATAAGATGGAATAAAGCAGGACAGAACAGGAAAGACGTGATGAGGAAGAAATGAAGCAAGGAGGTTGGATCCCGCTACCTTTACGTCTACCACGAGTATAGAATTGATAGTTGAGGAACAACTAAACGCACAAATAAACTTTCGTAAAAGACGATTGTCTCTGGTTTATTTGAAACTCGTATGGAGATGGTAATGTCCCCTATTGAAGCGTCCCGAAAATTAATTAATCAGAACAAATATAGTGGTTAAGTTTATAACCAACAGGACGAAAGGATAAAACGCAATGACAATAATGAGCAAGTCTGAGTCTAACACTATTTTAATAACAACTTTCAAATTTTAACTTTCAGAGTTCAAGACTTATTCACCTTAAGTGATTAGATCTTAACGAGAAATTTAGAAATTATGAAAATTATGAAATTAGAATAATTAAAAATAAATCTAGAAATCATTAGAAATGATCTGTCTAAAAAAAAATAGAATTTCAATTTTATTTTAATATTTCCTTTTCTTTAAAATCAAATTCAAAATTGACAATTAATAATAGTAAACCAGTATTTTCTTTTTCAAGTAAAATGCAGGTAAATTAATTAATAATTGTAAAAGGTAAAAGAAAGAAGAAAAAAAAAACCAACAGGTGTAAAAGGTCGAGGTGTTTAAATGGTTAAATCAATTTAACCCTCTGGGGTCTGAGCTGTTTTCGGGCTCTTTCTGTGTTTTGGTATGCCCTGACATTTGTGCTTATTTCAGCTACTTAAAACATACCATTTGCCAAAATATAAATTTGCTGTATTCAGCACAAACTCTGCTACAATAATATGTGAGCAAAATGGATGTACATGTTTGCATTTTATAGAAAAAAAATAATATGCGTGGTTAGTACGTTTTGGGAAAAAAAATGTCACCGTAATAAGGCCATTTAACACATACTGAATAGTTGAAAACAATACTGTTGAGTTACTATTCTTGTAGGCTAGAATTTTTACTTCAAAATGAAGTGAAAATCATTCTGACCACTCTTTCAGAAAGATCAATATAACGATTTGAATTTCTTACATCAGTTTTTGGGTCATTACTGCTGTATGCGTGGGAGTGTTAATGCCCATGAATATTAATGTGATTTACACCTGGGGAGACTAAAGACACTCCCCCAATGTGCTAATGCCCCATCAAGGTGCTGTGAGGCAGCCTGAACTAAGAATGATTCGATGTATAAAAAGTTAAAAAGAACAGCATTTATTCAAAATAGAAATCTTTCCTAAGAACATAAAGACTTAAAGTCATTCATATCACTTAACACTTCCTTTCAAAAAAAAAAAAAAAAACATAAAAATACCAAACTTATAAAGTGCTTATATAAATAAAAAAAAGTACATTCAAAGAATCCTAAAAAAACTATCACAGGTTAAAAAAAATTAAGCAGCATAACTGTTTACAACATTGATTTAAAAAAAAAATTATATCAGAATGATTTCTGAAGGCTGATGGTGATGATGTAAACACAACAAAACAAAAGCAAAAAACTGTTAGCACATTATCCAAAGTAAACTGATGGACTATTATGATTATAGATGCACAATGTATCTGTTGATGGACAGAGAAACATCTATTGATTGGTAGACTGCGTAACCGCGAGTATCTGTTTATGGCTCATCGACCGCACGCATTTACTGATACACTCAATGAACGGCTGTACCTAATACAAATAAAACATCTCTAGTTAACTAGTAGATCATTCATTTAGTCCGCTCTTAAATAAGAGATCTAGAGCTAAAATGTTTTGTTTTTGAACTCAAGCTGAGTGCTCGTGTCCTGCTATCAGTGTCATGGATACAGTGAGTCTCTTGTGGCGGCGTGCGCACAGAACGTGCTTTTCAATCTATTGCCATTGCGGACACTATTCATTCCGCTGAAATCACAAAATAAAATGCACACAAACGTGTGTCCTATATACGTGTGTGTTTGATATAGACTGTAACCACTGATGAACATATTCGGTTTTGATGAGAGAAAAAAAATATGCTAGTGGTGGATTCGAACCTGTAACCTCTAACACGCTTGGCAATTGATCTAACCACTAGACCACAGGAGAACTCAAACAAAACTTGCAGATCAATATATTTCACTAAATCATTACAAACTAAGCAGTTATTTAAAAAGTTTACACGAGCGTATAGGCCTACACGAACGTTGTGAGTTAATATTTACTATAGTCTGAAAATGCTTTTGAGCTCTATGATCAGAAAAGGAATTATAAAACACTAAACTTACTCCGAACTTGTATCCTCGGGGTCAATTCGTTCTTCAAAATGCAACCGCTCGTCTGAGTTTCAAATTCCACTGAGGAAAAGGTTAATTATTCCCAGCTGTCCATAATCCTCTGAAGGAGTAACGTTAGCGTGCTTCCATCCCTAAAACGCGATGAACTATCAGTGAATCTCTGATGAAGAATCTTCATGTTGTTATGCAGTGATCGGGGGCGTGCCGCGTGTGCGATGCATATCGCCTATTTACCATGTCAAAAGTGCTGGGGGTGTGGCGGGCTCACCTAATTATTTTTAATGAAGGGAGAGCGAAAAAACTGTAACTCTCCTTGGTTTCAAACGGATTACATAAACTGGAAATATAAAAAAAAAAAAAAAAAAAAAAATTTTTATATAAATAAAAATAAAAATAAAATAAAAAAATTCATTTGAAAGAAGAGAATCTCAGCTTCATAAAGAGACATCTCTCGTATCTCTGTGACAAGTATTGACAGAGTTAAAGTGAATGTTTCGGACGCGTTTCAGAACGGACCTCAAAGACAGAGAGAAGGGAAAACGCGCATCATGTTTATTTTTCTTTGTTTGACGAAAAGCACAACACTTTGTTTTTATTGTGAGTATCCACAAAAAAAATAGAAACTTAACAGGATCTAATGATGTACAACACTTATATTTAAGATCAAAATTAACAGAGTAATTTGATTCTCTTTTGCACTGATAAGGAAAAAATCCAGCAAAACGCGGGCACGCGGTTTTCGACCCCAGAGGGTTAACTTTGTTCAAACAGACACTGTAGTTAACTGCTGGGGTTAGTATTGATAACAGTAACTGATGCTAAAGGCTTTAGCACAGGCCTCAATGTGAACAACTGCTCAGGTTAGCTTAGCGTAGCGTTTGTTTACATCGAGGGTTGGGTCAAAGTTCACCCGGAAACGTTTGGCCAAGACTTCCGTGTCACGATCGTAACTATAGCGACCAAACGAACGCTAGTGGGCGAACCGGGAATTGCAGACAGTTGGAAAACAGTGTGTTACAGTTCCATGCAATATGGGAGCATTTCAACAATGTCCACAGAACATGCATGTACAGTAACAATCGATCCTATTACGGGAAATGTCAGCGCATTTCACACTGTTCAAATAAGATACACCACTCGTAGCTGGTTTTACGACGTGGGGCTTCACTCAGTTTGTCAAGAGTGATATTAACTTTAAGCAAGCGACAGCTTTGCGTTATAATAGATGTAATTAGGACGACCTCGGCGGATCGTCGCTGTGCAAGTTTATCTAGGCACATAAAACAATAACTGTTGGTTCAGTTTCAATGGCAAGCTTTACTTGATAACGAATTTAAATAACCACTATTCAAATTACACTCGGACATGCGCGTTACACGAGAATTATTTGAACGGACACAAACAGATAAGATTAGTTAAGCCTCGCTGTTTATCACGGGGATCAGTGGGACACGCACTGAATCAGATAAATACATATAAGGCTTATGACTAGCTTAGATGAGGAACACGCTCATCGCTCTGTGAGGAGAATATTAGTCCTTATAGGGTTATTTTAATTACTGCAGTTTGATTTCGTTCAGCTCTCTAACTGATATAAACACACACACACAACATTATAGCTTTTCTGAAAGACTCTGGAACACGCAGAAATCGAACAGCTTTAACGAGGTATTTCTGGAAATGAGGAACAAGCTCAATTCTTACCTTAACGTAGTGTGAGGTTTTATATCTTATTTACTGCAGTTAACAAGAAAGCAAATAGGGCGGCAGACTAGACTTTTCAGCTTTCTCTGGGAGCTTCACTCACAGACAACAACAGCAGCAGCATTCATTCAAACGGGGCGCGCGCTGCGCGCGTCACACACAGACTCTCAGAGAATCGGATCTCTCATCCGCACAATATGAAAAGATAAATCTTGATAATATTCTTACAATTTAGGTTGAACTGCCCGCATCCTCCACCAACTATGTAGCGAACCTACATAATAATAATATACATAAAATGTATTTAAGGGGGCCGGAAGGCCAATTTAGCTCAAAGGGAATGATTCATCGATTTGCAATGAATCATTGACCGAATCACTATGGAACCGAGCAAATGACTCGTTTAGAGTTCATTTGAACGGGCCGTAATTTTAACCTTGGCAACAGATATAAATATCCAATCTATAGTGAAGCACTATGTATTAGCAAGGTAACTTTAGATCGACAGTACAAGACATTAAATGTGTAAGCACAACACAAGGCAAATATCTTTTCAAATAAAACAAGACTTTATTGATTATTCTAAACACATAAAACTAAGGTCTAAACACAATCACACACACACACACATTCATACGAGGCGCCAGTGGTGGACAGTAACGAAGTAAATGTAATTCGTTACTGTACTTAAGTAGCTTTTTTGCGTATCTGTACTTTACTCAAGTATTTAAATTTTGGGAGACTTTTACTTTTACTCCACTACATTTCAAAGTCAAATATCTTACTTTTTACTCTACTACATTTTCAAAATCAGTCGTTCCTTTTTATTTATGAGTGGATAAAAACGTAACTGGCCAAACGAGCCACCAATCACAATCACGCGCGCGCTTTGTTTTGAACTTGCCTTGGCGGTATCAACTAAGCACGAACCAGAGCCGTTAAATGAGAGTTGCGAACATATATGGTTGTGACAGTGATCTCGCCGCCGCGCGGTCACATTATTCGTGTAGCTCTCAATAGTTCCAACTTCCAAACAAATCGCGTTGACAGAATGATTTTAAGCGGGACAGAGAGCAGCAGCTATTATTGCAGCAATTATCGGTAAGTATTGACGCATAATGTACATTGCTTATGTTGCCACTAAAATTACTTGCATATAATAGCTTTTTTTCTGGGGAGTAGCAGAAACACTGCATTAATACGTTTTTGTGTTTAATTTTGGAGGGCAATTGGCAGCTCCCATAACATAGAAAATATATATATATATATATTATATATATATATATATATATATATATATATATATATATAATATATATATATATATATATATACAGTATATATATCAGACTAATTAATGTCATTTCATTAATAGATTGGTGTGCCAAGAGTGAAATTAGTCTTCACTTAGACTGAGTTAAGCAAGAGTCTTGTGACAAATTATAATAGGACATTATAGCCATAAAAAAATCAAAGTACTTGGGTACTTAAGTACATTTGAAGGCAAATACTTTTGTACTTTTACTCAAGTGAATGTTTAAAGGCAGCACTTCTACTTTTACTTGAGTAATATTTTACCTTGAGTATCTTTACTTTTACTCAAGTACATGGTATGTGTACTTCGTCCACCACTGCGAGGCGCAGAGGAAGAGAGAGGGAGAGAGAGAAAGAGTGGGTTTTCAGAGTGAGTGAGAGGCACTTGTAAGACATGACCTGAACGAACCACCAAGCATTAATTTAACCCTTCGTTTCTTAGACAGGTTATTCAATTTACATACAAAGGCACCAGTTCAGATCGAGTCTGGAGTACTTGCTTGTCTTTGTGTTGCTTATGCCAGGGAGTTTCCTTTTTGCGGTGCTTCGTCAAAGGTGTTTCCAGGGTCCGTTACTTGGCTGGTCTCCTCGTGTGCCTGATAGATCTTGGACGGCCAGTCACGTGGGGTGTTGGCGTGAAAGTGAAAGTCTTTGAAGTTGGAAGCTGGTTTTGTAGTTGAAACGTTAAAACGAGACTTTACAGCAAAACTTAACTTAGAACGAGACTTTTAACGAGAAAATAAAATACAACTAAGGAAAAGAAAGAAAAGTGAGACGAAAAGTTTGATGGCTTGAATGAAGCTGTTTTAAACTCCGATCTTGATGGGTTTGTCTGCTGGTCTAATTTGGGTCTGGTCGATGTAGAAGCATACGAACATGAACACTCTCTTGCTGTTTGTAGAGAGAGGCACAAACTTAATTCAACACCGAACCGAACTGCCGAACTGAACCGAACCGAAAACTGAACTGCTCTCTGAACTGAACTGAACTGCCTTGTTCGGGTCTTTAACTTAAAGTTAGTCCAACCTCTTTTGGAGAATTCTGGCCAATTGGACAATGGCATCATCTTAGGAGGTGGACCTCATTTCTTCTTATCGTAAATCAGGCGTTATCTATGATCTGCTTGCTCTCCAACACTAGCAGAGAACAAGAGACCACAGTTTAACATTATAGATTATTATAATCATACAAAGCATTTTACACAGATTTCACTCAAGCCATCTTAAGAATTAAGGGCATACGATTATTTTGATTGGAAGCACGATACTCGTTCATTCATACACACAGTTATAATCATCATTACATGATTTATATGGAATCTAAGCATAATACAAACATGAATTGTAGGAAAAACAAGAATTATGATGTTTGATTATGAGTCCACTGAGCATTGTTCTGTGTGAGTTGTTTTCTGCAGAATGTGCAGAATTAATGTGGTTTGATATGTAAAGTGTAAAAGTCTTTCTGGTCTCTGAATGAAAGCGTGGTCTGTTAAATAACTCTGTCCTGTTTAGCAGTGGTGATGCTGAGGGAGGTCAAAGGTGGTCAGGCCTGTTTGACCATTTGTGAGGAGATTTGTCTTGGTTAAGAATGAACAGTGACAAGTTCTTCCTGCTTTGGCTTATCTCTTTATGGAGTCTTGGCCATAAAAATCCTCTCTGGAGGGGGTGCCTAGACTATCTGGCGCCGGGATCTTTTATGGCTGAATTAGTGATTGAGTTCTGTTTGAATGAATCAAATGGAAGATTCATTTGTGTTTGGTTCATCCTTATATTCTCTACACCCTTATCCCTAAACCCACCCCTAAACCTACCCAGCTCCACCCCCTGATCCCTAAACCCACCCCTAAACCTACCCAACCCCACCCCTTAATCTGGATCCGACTCCGCCCCCCGGATCTCGTGTACTGCAATGAGGTGCTACTGTGTATCTCAGCTGAACGGCAGTTATATGAATATCGATACCTGTGCCTGTAAAGGGATAATAGAGCTCAGCTCCATTCTTCGGTAAGTCGTCATGCAACAGGCTTGTGCAAAATTCAGAATTTCAGAATTGGCCTCCATTCAATTCATGAATTGGAATTTGAATTGAATTGACAGTTTTGAAATTGAAAGTTTTTATGACGTCTTTTTTTGACGTGTTCTGCACGTCTGATATAGATGTTCATGGACCCTCTTCGTAGAAGGTTCAAAACTAGTTCAAATGTGGCCATTGTGGACATATTCAACATCATTTATGGCCTCATTTATATATAATTTATACTGTTTCTGGACCAAATAAACACTCTCAGGATGCATTAAATTAAAACTCATGTTTATTTCAATGTAATTGCAACTCACAGACAGTGAGTTTTACTTTAAATCAAACTTAATTATTTGTTCTGTGACTAGAGCTTTTAACATTCATTGCTGGGGGGAAATAGTTCCTGTTAATGTAATCTGTACTAGTAGTTCAAACTAATATCATTTATAGAATATGTAATGCAATCATATCTGACATATACTGTAAAGCTTGATTGATAAACACTTCACTTAAAATATCCATGAATTTCTTAGAATTTGTTTTGAATTGCAATTCTGCTTCCTATAATTCAAAATCGGATTGTAATTCTAGATCCTGTTTTTGACATAAATTCAAATTCAAAAATTGAATTGGAATTAAGGAGTCATTCTCAATTCAATTCTGAATTGTGCACAAGCCTGTCATGCACGTAGTTATATGCTGAGAATCTTAGCAGGTGATGTATGCATTTTAGTAATTGTTTTCTGTGTGTTTGTCTCAGGATTCTCTGTCTCGCTCGTGAGCGATTTGTTTCTGCTTTAGTTGCAGTTCCGTTCGCTTCTCTGCTGCCATACAGTGAGAACGGCGTATCGTCCAACTAATCAGGGGGATTGTCGCTGTCTGGTTTTGTTGAATTATAGTTTAGTGTATTTTGGGGTTTGACGTTCATTAATTTGTGATACAAGGAGAAGATAACTACATGGTTGCTCCTTTTAAGCTTGTCTGCCCTATTATTTGAATTGAGTTAATTTGTTTTTTTCTTTTCCTATTGTATTAACATCTGTATATTGTTTGTGATTTGATGTGACTTTATCACTGCCTGTTGTTGTGATCATACAGTGAAGTGATCAAATTGTGATTTATTGTAACTGTTTTGAAGTTTGTGCTTTTATTTTCTTTCAGTCGCCGGGGTCCCACGGGTGAAGGGTCTCTTGTGGTGGTGCTCCTCCCACGGTTGCCGTGCAACACTTTTGAAGTGTTTTGGTTGCGTGATCTGAGTGCACGGTGGTGTGAGTGTGTGCAAGTGTGCTTTTGACTAACTTTGTGATCACTTCTCCGTGGTGAACCTCGGCCCTGTAAGGTTGTATTTCTTTTGTGCATTGTGTAATTCTTAGTAATGTAAATTGTTGTTTGTCATTTGTTGTTGTTTGTTTTGAAACCAATGTGAGCCATGCACTAAAGAGCCATCCACCACATCCTGGTGCAACGGAGGTTAATTTTAATGTGAATCTCATTCTGTTTTTAAATATGACTCTGTATTAATAAAATTTTGTACTTTTGCATGATACCCACGTTTCTGCCTACCTTCTTAAAGAGAGCCGACCCTGTGTGACCTAAATTCTTAGGTGTCATTCATATTTCCCGGGGTGAAATTCCCACGGGTGGCGTAGTCGAAATTCTTTGTGTATGAAACCTGTACCACTCCGTCACATATACAAAATTTCTGTTTCATTATAAAAATGTTCCATGAGCTCAGGTACGCAGGCTTGCATACCAGCTTGCAGTGAGATTTCAATGCAAATGCCCTGCCTCCTGGGAGAACAAGGAGATGGCAAGGAAGGACTGGCTCACATCATTTCTCCAGCGTGCCACCTCCCTGTCCATCCGCCGCCCCCAAGCCACCAGCATGCAGCGCGCAACTAGTTTTAATGTGAACTTAATCTGCAGAAGGTCCTGGACCGCCACAAATTCACGGCGAAGGATATTTGGAACATGGACGAGACAGGTAGGCTATATTCATGAAACTCATGGTAATAAATAGATAGATAAATAAATAAATACAATACATCCCTAGATAAATAAATAAATACTAGTCTTAATATAAATATGTGCTTAAGTTCAGTTAAAACCTAACATTTTATTCAACAATTCATTTGTTTTTGCAGGCATTTCCACTGTGCAGGTGCCGGGCAGGGTGATAGCGGCCACAGGAGAGAGGCAAGTAGGAGCAATGACTTCTGCGGAGAGGGGGACATTGGTCACCATTGCCTTCGCGGGTAACGCACAGGGAAACCATGTCCCCCCATTTTTCATATTGCCAAGGAAAAGGTACAAAGACAACTTTGTCAGGGATGGTCCGGCTGGCTCCATTGGGGCTGCAAATGGATCCGGGTGGATGCAAGAGAATTTTTGCTGTTCCTTCAGCATTTTGCCATTCACACCCGTGTGTCTAAGGAGTCTATGCTGCTTCTGTTGCTGGACAACCACCACTCCCACATTTCGGTAGCAGCAATAGACTTCTGCAGGGCACACGGGATTGTGATGTTGTCCTTCCCACCTCACTGTTCCCACCGCCTCCAGCCTCTGGATCGAAGTGTGTTTGGTCCACTCAAGCACTATGTGAGCACAGCTGCAGACCTGTGGATGAAAAACCATCCAGGCCAGCATATGTCCATCTACAACATCCCCTCTCTGGTGGCAACAACACTGCCCCTGGCAGCAACAATAAGTAACCTGCCGGCTGGGTTTAACTGCACCGGAATCTGGCCCCTGAATCCGGAGATCTTTAATAAGGATGCCTTTGCCCCATCATTTGTGACAGACTGCCCCCCCCCCCCCCACCTCCTCCCCATCACACAGTGCAGACCAGGTGCCGGAACCCTCTGCGACTCCTGGTACATTAAATCGATGGATGGATAAAAAAATAAATGCATGAATGAATGTTACATTTAAAATTAACCAGTTCTTTAAAAAAATGTCATCCTTCTATTTGCAGACATTGATATTCTTGATTCTGCCCAAGAATTCAGCCCGGGGCAGTCCGTCCCTTTCCTAAGGCTGGTCCTAGGAAGGATAATAAGAGAGGAGGGAGAAGGAGGCAAGTGAAGTGTAGTGTCTTCCTTTCCAGTCATGTGCAGTGAATTCGAAGTTGTTTAACTATCATTAGCCTGCATTAAAACATTAGACAAACACTTAGGCCTATATAAATCAAGATAATTATTGCCAATGTCCTATTTACTGTTCCAGGACAACTGCAATCCTTACGGACACCCCAGTCAAGGCAGCTTTAAGGAAGGAAGAGGAGCAGTGTCTTCTGAAGTCATCCAAAGCTCAGAAGAAGCGACTTTTCCCCACCGCAGTCGCCCCTGCCTCCACCATTGCCTCCAGCAGCAGTTGCTCCGGTTCTGAAGAAGCGCCTCCGGCCACTGTTTCTGCCACCGCAAATACTGGTTCTCAGGAGGAGGAATGTGTGGTGTGTGGCGAGGGCTTTAATTCCTCCATGCCTGGGGAAGTGTTGGTGCATTGCCTGTTCTGCCTCCACTGGTCCCATGAGGCCTGCACCGATGGTGCAGAGCATTACATATGTGAAGTTTGTGACATGGATTAAACCTGTTGTTTATATATTTGTATAGGCCTATATTAAATTATATATATT
>CM070826.1:39277310-39304150 GCA_036326025.1 Chrosomus eos | reverse complement strand
ACACAGTTTAACCCAAACACGGCACTTGTCAGGATTTGCCTTCAGTTTTGGGAAGGGAAAAAAACGAACACCCCCCTCCAACCTCTCTGGGAAACGAGTATCTGTGTTACAAATGACCCAGGCACAACGTTTAACCATATTTTTGATAAAACTACAACGGTAATAGCCTGCCGAGACCACAAATATGAGACGCCTGTGTTAAAGTCAATGGAGCGCTGTGAAAAAGTGTCGGACCTCTGTGTGGGAGCTCGTTCTCTGCTGCGCTGTGATTGGTCAATCTACTTTCTAGGGCGTGGCTTAGCCACAGGCGAATTCTGGCACAACAGAGACATTATTAAGAAACCTCTCCAAAGCGTATGAAAGAGAAGCGCTGGTGTTCAGAGGCCGACAGCGACATCACAGAGAGCCGTGATCATGTGATCTCTCCTCTATGAGACGCAAGCCTGTTCTGACTGAACAAACACTTGGCAAAAACACATATCTGCTCTTCCAAAACCATCTGGGAAAATGTCTTATGACCTTAATTAAGCCCACACAACTCTAGAGCACGATATATATTCATTATTTTGAGATTGAACCGCTGAATGTCATAGTTTAGTCACAGCGTTGATATTTTATTTGTTTGTGCGATTTGATGTTTTCTCCAACAGCCCAAGCTATGGGCTTGATGCATCAAACTAATACAGAAGGAATGAAATGTAAATAATGAATAAGTAACGGGGGAAGAGGAAGTGAAGTGGAGCGCAGACAAGATGATGAAAATCAAGAGTCTGTTATTCTCAGAAACTGAAGCGGTTTATTCCTGACGCGACTCTGGCACAGTTTTCATGTTTAATACTGTAAAGCTGCTGGTGTAAAGCGGTCTACTGAATAAAGTTGCTAAATGTCATAATCATTTGTTAACAAACAAGTATTCATTACTTCAGTGAGCTCATTGTTTCTGCCTTTAATTATCACAGCATTTAAATTAATAAATGTTCAGCTAACTGTGACTTATGTATATACATTTCTGAAATACTTAAAAGGTTAGTTCACCCAAAAATGAAAATTCTATCATAGTTTACTTACCCTCAAGTTGTTCCAAACCTCTATGTGTTTATTTGTTCTGCTGAACACAAAGGAAGATATTTGGAAGAAAACAGATTTCATTCCCCATTGACTACCATAGTATGTATTTTTTCCTACTATGGTAGTCAATGGGGAATGAGATCTGTTTTCTTCCAAATATCTTCCTTTGTGTTCAGCAGAACAAATAAACACATAGAGGTTTGGAACAACTTGAGGGTAAGTAAAGTATGATAGAATTTTCATTTTTGGGTGAACTAACCCTTTAACTTTACAGTTATACAATCTGATAACAGATCACTGTAAATGTGAATGTAATTGAATATAAAGTGCAGAATAAATAAACGTGAGTGTAGATCTGAATGAAACACATCACATCTCTCTAATAATGCTGTTTCTCAGCGCTAGCATTACTGATGTTGATTAGCGTTAGCTACAAGCACTGTGATACACACATCGGATGGCTATAGTCACAGTTTGATCCATGTTTATTGTATCTGTCCCTATACAAATAAAACGTTAAATAAATAAGTTGTTATTGCAGTACAGATATATTTATCTAAACGGCACTTTCACATATTTCTACTACTTTTCCTCTCTAAGAGATTCAGATTATTTTATTTCATGCCATGTCAGCAGTCAATGCTATTTTCATGGCAAAAATTCAATTACTAAAATACAAATATCATATAAATACAATAAAAACAAAACAAATATAAACAACAAGTCAAAACATATATTTTTTAATTAACATATGATAAAAATAAATAAATGTTTTATTAGGACAATCTAATAAAATATGTTTGACAGATAAGGGAATTTTACAAAACATACATAAAGTTGGGTCTTCACCTTAAAGTAAAAAAGCATGGGTCAAACTTGTGTGACCCATACGGCATCTGGTGTAGATCACATGATCAAGTCTAGTTTTAGAATTGGTAAAAAGTCTGTTTGTTATTTCTCTTTTAGAGAAGTAAGTCCGTGAGTATAGAGATATGGACTGACAGAAGCACATCAAAGGGGTGTTATTTATTACATTCATAATCCATCATATAAGATCATTAAAAAAGCGGATTAATTCACTGAATTCACTTTCACACATGTGCAATGCTAGACTCGTGTGTGAAACTCAAGTCTCCCCATTAGAAGTGTCTCTAAAACTACAAGTTGAAGGGAAAATATACTGCGAATACACAAACCTTTGTACAAACAGCGTGTGTGTGTGTGTGTGTGTGTGTGTGTGTGCGTGTGCGTGCGTGCGTGCGTGCGTGTGTGTTCTTCACTTCAGGTTTCCTGTCCTCTTCACCACACGAGATGTTTACTGTGCCACACACACACACACACACACACACACACACACTCATCCTGGCACACTTATCAGACGACACCGTTTTAAAGCCTCAATGTAAAACACAGCTTTTAACATACATATTTAATGGCTCATTTACTAGAAGTGGATGAACGATAGGCAAACCAATGAAGGCTGTGAATCATATCAAACATAAATCTAGGTAACTGTGCATAGATTAAATCGCAGTTTATGATGACACTAAAACAACATTTCTGTTGTTGTGATCCACTGCTTTTAAACACGAAACGCATGAATATTCACACATGATTGAAACTGAATATAGTTCAAAAATACTTCAAATTCATTACTTTACACCAAGTTTTTTTTACTGTTTTTGTTTTTAAAAGGATTTTTAGAAGTTGACGTGTTCACATGATGAACACTAGGGGTTTAAGCTTTCGGATGATGCCTAATTTATGATTATTAATGTGAGATGTGAAAGTGTGGGATACTGCCAGTTAACAGGACAAAACTTAGTTTTTATGTTCTTCCTTTGTACAAACACTTAGGCCTAATCCCAGATAGCAAGGTGACATTGATTAAATGTTGAAATTCCATCAGAATCATCATTTTGGTTGAGGTTGAAAATTCAATGCTAAATAATATTGGATCAATGTTGAAAAATCAATGGTAAAACAATATTGGAACAATGTTGAAAATTCAATGTTAAAATAATATTGAATCAATGTTGATAATTCAATGTTTTTCAGTGTTGAAAAGACAAACATTGAATCAATGTTGATAATTCAATGTTTCTCAGTGTTGAAAAGACAAACATTGAATCAATGTTGATTTTTGGTCAGCTTAAATTTCTCCACTGGTTGCCTAGACAATCCTAACATTGGTTGCCAACAGCCAATCAGAAAGCGCGGCATATCAAGCGCGAAACAGACAGACAGACAAAGCATTCGGGCAACGACAGAGTGTTTTTTGAGGTAAGTTAATCTTAAATCTTTTACAACTTGTTTGCTTTTCCTGTGTGAGTCGGAATGAACTGCGATGTTAAATGTATTAGTCACATGAACGTGCGCCGTGCACAAACCAACGGCCAGGATTTTCTCTAATAATATATTGAATTTCAATTTGTCTTTTAACAAACGTCATCGGGTAAAACCAGTGGGTAAATTGTTATTTTTCATTCTAGGGTGAACGTAGAATTTGCCTGAGTCAAAAAAGGCGCAAAGAAGCGGGAGCTCATCACGTGAATGGGAGACGACGGCAAATATCATTGTTGTATTCCAATAATAGCTAACTATAGCATTTATAATGCATGTTGTATCTTGTTTTATTTTTTAATGCATGCTATATCTTTTAATGTTCTTCTGTAAAGCAATTTGGTCAGTTGTAAATGTGCTAAATAAAATTGAACTTGAACTATTTATCAGATTAATGTTTCATTATTTCTTACCGTAGGCCTAGTAACTTACTGCACTGTTTTTGTCTTTATCTCGAAATGCCTTGTTTATTAACGTTACTGAATGTGATATTTCCTGTTCCGTTTTGGGACCATAAATAAATTTGCTTGTAAACTGAAGGATGTAATGCCATTTTGATTAAAAAACATATTTAATGGTCTCTGTCTGAAAGTAGTCATTTAAGCATAGTAGGCCTACAAGCCTAATAAACTAGCATAGAATCTCGCTGTATATAAAGCAAGGTTGATTTTATATTGTTTCTATGTTGATTCAATGTTAAATAACTGATTTAATTATGGTTGAAATAATATTGATTTTATGACCATTTTCATTGATTTTTCATCGTTGAAATAACATTATTTCAGGGTGCAAACCTGATGAAAAATCAATGTTAAATTTCAACATTGATTCAATGATCTTTTGGTTAATACATTAACATTGATTCAATGTAGATTCAATGTTGGTCTGCTATCTGGGATGCTCCAAAAATATATAATTCGCATAAACATTCCTAGTAGAATGGAAGCAAAATAAAGAATAGCTTAAATGTTTTGATTGATTTTCAAGAGTTAACAAAACAACATTAACAGAATAATGTTCCCCGCATGGGAAGTATATTATTGTTTATTATTTGTTGATTTGACATGGAATAACCCTTTTTCATGTCTGTAGTGTTGCTCATGTAGCAGCACTAACAGAAGTTATATGATATCTCATCATCACTCACCCATGTGAAACAGAAGTTATTAAATATGATATCTCATCATCATCATCATCACTCACCGATGTGAAGCAGAACAGCGGTTATGAGTGCTCTTGTTGTTGCAGACATTGCGCGTGTCCGTCAGATTTACATCGGTCCAGTCTTTTCTCATTCTGTGATTTATTCCCCACAGGCTCGACTCCGCTTTCTCACACAGCACCGCTTAAACACTGCGACATTAGACGCGTTCTTCTCAGGCTGTAGAACAAGATGTTTTAGAATGGATTCCAGACACTTTCATTTTCATTCGTACTATTTCCGGTCTTGATGTTTGAAGTCTTGCGGTGGGTGTGGTTTGTCCGTCACGTCCGTGCGCATGCGCGCACACACACACACACACACACACGCACGCTATCAGGATGTTTGTGTATTCATCGGTTTAGCTTGCACGTCGGGATTCTTGAACATTAGAGATAATTATTTATATTGTAATAGTTTCAAACTCCACAAAATACCATTTGTTCTTTTTTTATATATTAGCCTACGAGTTATTATTAACAATTACAGTTTGTTTGTTTTCTTTCATATTCTTGTATTTTTATATAATTCTGCAACTGTCCGTCCTACTAGTTGTTGTGATTTGACATGCATTTGTGTCGTGTACATGTTAGGCTGATATCAGCTAAATCAGGCCACTTTATGGTAAATCGTTTGGGACAATAATACCATATGCCTTTTCCGTGTGTGTTTTTATGACTGTTTTTGATAATTTTGTGTTGATGTAATAAAGTATAATTATTTAGGCCCTACATTTCTTTAAACATCAGCTGTGCAACAATCAGCAGTTTCAGGTCAAATGGGCCGGTCAAACTGCAAAGGGAAATAGTCATTTATAATCAATTTTAATTTTAAAACACAATTGCTTTTACAGCTGTAAGGCCGTCTAAGTCGACCCAATGGCGGTATTCGAGTAGAGGTGAAGGTCATACGCGTGTTACTTCTTTTCTCATGGCAAAGGGATATTTAATTAAACGTAATACATTTTCTCTTATGTATTGACTCGTTCTTTCATCTGACTCCATATATTAAACGGTTTAATGATATCTGTGCATTATTAAATATAAGCGAAAGTTTGACTATCCTTTTAACTAATGAAAATAAAGTCAAAGTCAGTTAGAATAATCAAATATAACAATTTATCACGTCAGGTAAATGTATCATTACAATTTCATAATCAGTTCAAAGATAATCAATGCAAACCATCACATGTTGTAGAACAAAGAGGACACATATTTACCCGACATTAGAGAGTCGGCTCTGAGATACAGAAAAGGCCCTGAGCTCTCGTGCGTTTCATTATATAGGCTAACCGTGGATATTTCCACTTTCCTTTGTGTGCCAGTTATCTCTAAACTCTTAAAACCTTATTACCTTTTGATTTACTTCTTTGGGAATGAGACATCTGTACCAGTCACACTGAGACATTTCAGATAATACCAAACATGTATCAAGCTTGATGATATTCATTCATATTAAACCATGTATATATTCTTATGTGAGTTTTAGGAGTTAGATGAGGTGAGACTTTTTGTCTCAGGGGAAGAGGGGAAAGTCAAGATCCTTTGTTTCATAGACCAGTGGTCAAAGTCTATCTCTTCAACCAGTTCTTCCAGTCTTACACAGCCACATAACATTTAAACTGCATTAAACAAATTATTCAAATGTGCAATCAAAAAAAGTCAATTTTGGAACAGCATAGATCAGTGAACTGATGTGTGTGTGTGTGTGTGTGTGTGTGTGCGTGCGTGCGTGCGTGCGTGCGTGCGTGCGTGCGTGTGTGTGTGTGTGTGTGTGTGTGTGTGTGTGTGTGTGTGTGTGTGTGTGCTTGTTTTTGTGATATATGAGGACACAAATGTGTATAATGACATGGGTATTACACTGGTATTACAACTTACACGTGAAATATGAGGACATTGCAGGCGTCCTCATATTTCAAACAGCTTAAAAATAATAAAATACAATGTTTTTTTTAAAATGTTAAAATCCAGCATGTCTCCTGTAAGGGTTTAGGGACAGGGGCAGTGTAGGGGGATAGAATATATAGTTTGTCCAGTATAAAAACCATTACGCCTATGGAATGTCCTCATAAGTCACAAAAACAAACATGTGTGTGTGTGTGTGTGTGTGTGTGTGTGTGTGTGTGTGTGTGTGTGTGTGTGTGTGTGTGTGTGTGTGTGTGTGTGTGTGTGTGTGTGTGTGTGTGGCGCCTTGTGTTCAAACAATAAACCATTATTTATAGTTAATTTGCCTAACCTTTTTGATGTTTTTGTTCTCTTACCATTGGAGTTGTTTATTTTTCGATGGCCTAAACATCACAAACCCTACCCATAGCCATTTATGTACAAAATCTTCAAATTAAGCCCTTTATATATATATATATATATATATATATATATATATATATATATATATATATATATATATATATATATATATATATATATAATTTTTTTACTTTTATTTTTTTATTCACATTATTGTTGTTTATTCTAATCATGTTCCTAACCCTTCCGAATAAGCCCTTTTTATATATCCTTTTTTTTTTAAATTACTTTCAAAAACCAATTAGTTTTTTTTTTTTTAAATAACATTATTGTTGTTTGATCAATATATTCTAATATCCTCCACCACCGAGCTACGGGTTGGGCTTTGGGGTGTGGCATGCGTTCCCCTTACCTCGACACACACTAATTTCATTTTTCCTTTATCAGCATTGTCTTATTTACAGAATTTTGTGGGTTAGCAAACATTAACAGTGGCATTTAAAATGTCGCATGAGACATGAGTGACATGAGTGACATATTTACATTGCATACTCAAAATCTATGAAGAACATCATTGACTTTTTATTTAAAATTTGAATGTGAAAATACACAAATTCATATTTTAGACATGCGAGTTAAAAAATACACCCTATTTAAATCCATATAATTTATTTCATTACCCAGGCGATCGGCATAACACAACAATAAAAAAACAACTACTTTTTGACTCACAACATGCATCAATGTCAAAGTTCAGAGGTCAATATTTGAAAGCAGGAGCCAGGTACAGCCTTTAGATTGCAATGCGGTTACTCGGCTGATCAAGACCTTTCCAGTGATGTGTTTGCTTTAATCAGATGACGAAATTAAAAATGTCACTCAGCCCTTGTGTCATGCATGCATTTCAAAGAGACATGAAGGGGTCTAGAAATGTTAATTAAAATGTATTTGATGGACACTGTAGCCAAATTCATTAATGAAATGTTTATTTTGACTTATTTGAATCACAGATGTCGCTGTGGGCCTCTTGGAACATCTCTTTTTCACAAACCCTAAAACAGCATTTCAGAGTGATCTCAAATTAATGGTGTTCATTTAAATAGTGTTATCATTAATCTGAATTAAAATACAGAGGTGAGTTAAAAAATAAATCACAGTATCATTATATATATCCAGTGTCCATCCTCCCATACCATAATTTTATAGTTCATAATTAAGTGTTTTTATGCTGTGGTCTAAGTGTCTATATAGACAACTGTCATCTAATGTACCTTAAATATGTCATTCTATTACACTTCCCACATCTCCAAGAGTTACTTTTGTGTTCAGGGCTCTCAGGTGTCTCCAAGAGAGTCACTCATTTCGGTCTTTTGTCACGCACTCCCGCCACACATTGTATTTCTCATGCGGAAAAACTATTTAAATATATTTAATATGCCGCAGTGCCCAAGATTTCTCTGGCCGCTTCTCTCACTGTGGACCCGGCAGGAACCACTGGAACACTTTGAGCACAGAGTAACTCATGATCTCCTGTTTTAATGTTACAACAAATTCACAACTTGTTTGACTCAAACAATGACAACTTGACTGCTGATAGAGAATGTTTCCCAGATAATTAGCATCAGTTTTTCACGAGTGTCTGTAACTTAGCCAACAGTTTTACAGCCCGTTCACTGACAACACCTGCTCAGAACAAGTCTAGGCCTAGTTATATTTTCGTTATCACACGACTTAGTAGTAGTACTTTATTGTCATTGTGGCACAATGAAATTACTCTTGTGACAACACCAAAGGTGCAATAAAAAGGAGAAAGAGAAGTGTAACCTATTTCAAATAAGACAAATTGTTAATGATCCATGTCCGAATATGAATAAATAATAAGTTCATGATGAAATACTTAATAAATATAATAATTAGCATACAATATAAGAAATAAATAGGACACTGGTTCATAATACAACATATTTCTGTCACAGTCCTCGTCTGCACTAGTCTTTCTTTGTGTCTGCACTACACTCCCCAGAATCATTTTTGTCTCCACACGTTGGTCATTGTCTTATGTTACGTTGTGTTTGCTTATGTGAGAGAACCTTCTGCCTGTCTGTATCCGTGCTATATATTCTGTTAGTAAAGTTATATTGTTTGGAATTTGGATTCTGTCTTCATCTGCCTGCACCACACCCGCGACAATTTCAAGATTGTTCAGAATATTCTGGAAAAAAAATGTCATATACACTATTATTGCACTTATACAGTAAGTCACACATTGCCAACAACCTTACTATACATGGTCCAACAGGGAAATATCATTGTTTAAAGGATTAGTTCACTTTTTAAAAAACTTTTGCTGATAATTTACTCACCCCCATGTCATCCAAGATGTCCATGTCTTTCTTTCTTCAGTCGAAAAGAAATTAAGGTTTACGTTGCGTAATACGCAATTACGTTGAAAAGGTCACGAACAGAGCAAGGCGAGCATTTGTGCTTATAAAACTTAAACTGTTTTATTTATTTCTGAAATGAGCGATGGTTTGGCTAGATAAGACCCTTATTCATCGTCTGGTGTCGTTTAAAGCCCTTTGAAGCTGCACTGAAACTGTCTTTTGGACCTTGAACCGTTTGGGTCCCATTGAAGTCCATTATATGGAGAAAAATCCTGGAATGTTTTCATCAAAAACCTTCATTTCTTTTCGACTGAAGAAAGAAAGACATGGACATCTTGGATGACATGGGGGTGAGTAAATTATCAGCAAAAGTTTTTTTAAAAGTGAAGTAATCCTTTCACATGGCTATTGCTGTCAGTGCGTAAGCGGATGGACCGAAAACGCCTGCAGGAAGGGAGGAGCTGAAACAAGTTATGACAAGGGTGAGTGATGTCCTTGATGATGGTATTGGCCCTTCTCAAACAGCGAGTGTTATGGAGATGTTCAAGTGATGGCAGATCAATGCCTACATTGTTCTCTGCTATTTTTACAGCCTGCTGCAGGGCTTTTTTGTCAGCTTTGCTACAGCTGCTATACCAAGCTAGTCAACAACAAATCAAACACATGCTGCTCTAAATAAGCTGCTGGGAATCTTATGAACACATGGACATACACTTCCAAAAGACAGCAGAACACTGCTAGAAACCCGTCTGGGTTTGAGATTAAGAATATATGTGGTGGCCAGTACACCTACCATGACTTAGAGCCGGGTATTCTCCAGTACCTTTCCCAAAACGCATTATTTACAGGCACTGTAGACCTTACTATCAATATAGACGGTCTGCCAATATTCAAGTCCAGTAAAACACATTTTTGGCCTATTCTTGCTAAATTTGCTAATTCTGAGCCATTTCTGGTTGCTCTATATTATGGCAATAGCAAGCCCGACCCTCTTCATGACTATCTTCGTGATTTAATAGCAGAATTGCAGGTGCTTATGCAAAATGGTGTCCCACACAAAACCACAGTGCACAAAGTAACTCTGCGAGTATTCTTATGTGATGCTCCAGCAAGAGCATATCTAAAGTGCATCAAAAGCCATAATGCCTTGCATGGATGTGAGCGTTGTTTGTCAGTGGCCACATCAGTTGAGGGAAGGGTTGTCCACTTAAATAAAGTGTCTTGTGAGAAACTCACTGATGATAAATTCAGTCAGTTGCAGTATCCAAACCATCAGAAGGAACCTATACCTCTAGTCCAACTGGGAATCAAATGTGTCACACAGTTTCCTCTTGATCACATGCACCTCATTTTTCTTGGAGCTCTGAAAAGATTACTCACCTTTTTGTTGCGAGGCCCAGTTATTTGCAGGTTGCAAAAAGGACAGAGTGAAAAAATCAACATGAATTTGGTACAACTGAAAGGTGCAATGCCGGCAGAGATTGCAAGATCTCTGACCGAACTTGATCGCTGGAAAGCAACTGAACTACGGCGATTTCTGTTGTAGACAGGACCACTTGTGCAGGATGTTCTTTCTCAGGACCATTATCATCACTTCCTGTCATTAACAACTGGAATGTCTATTCTCTTGGATGATGCCAGAAGAGGACACTACCTGGAATATGCCCAAAACCTGCAGGAACACCTTGTGGATACCTGTTCTGAACTCTATGGGGAAACTTTCCCAACATGCAATTGCTGATGGTGTTTTTAACTTCAAGTGCTCCTTGAATGAGTTGTCCTGCTTTCCATTTGAGAACCACCTGCAGTCCATAACAATGTTGGTTAGAAATAGCAAAAATCCAGTCGCCCAGGTCACTAAAAGATTGGCAGAAAAGGCAAACACACAGGAACACATGAAGCAATGGAGGCGCAAACCGTACTCCACATCGGCCAAGGCACCAAATCACTGCTTCATGTTGGAGACTGAGCAAATTGTGTTTGTGAGGGAAAAGCAGTTGTTGGTTGTGGATGTTATCGACCCAAAGGTCACAAAGCAGCTGTGTGATCTACCCTGTGAGTCAAAGCTGATTAACATCGTATATGTGATGGACAATGACCCTGCGGAGCAAAGAGGAAGCTTTTGGAGGCAAAGGATCTCTATAGGAAGGCTGTGTGTTTACCACGTGCACAGGGATTTGCTATATGCCCTCTCCTCCATGTCTTTAAGATTCACTGAAACTTGGTCCTGTCTTGTCAGTTAACTTTTCTGGGTGAGAATAATGCCGACGTCAATTAATATACTGACACGTATGCCCGATGGATCTAGTTTTATCAATCTTGTATTTGATAAAAGTTAGTAACAAATCGATTATTTGTCCAATCCACAGTCTCAAGGACTGAGGCGTGCACCAAATAAAGAAAAGTTATAAAGACTACGTCCAAGGTAAGTGCCATTTTCACCTTCCAGATGCAGGTCAAAATATCAGAATTGATTTGATAATACCATGGCCATATTGCGATTTCTTTTAGACATTAGTTCATCGGAGTCCTTGCTGCCATCACCACCACCACAGGGTAGTTGTGCTGTTATTTATTTAGTAAAACTACTTTACAGATTAAAGATGTACTATAAAAAATTTGTTATGCATTTAAATGAGAGTAACAAAAAAAAGTTTTTCCGTGGAGTAAGAAAAAGTCCACCTGGGCTGCAGAGCTCAAGACTGCTTTTGCTGATCTACAACTCCAGTACGTATTCTGTGATAATGTGCCCTGTAGCGTTAATAACATCAGATGTCAAATTTTAAACATAAATGGCTGATTGGGATTATGGCTAAGCCAAAGCTAAGGACTTACTTACAAATTAAAAATGTATATGAAACAGAGTTGTATGTAAAGGCAAATTTGACAAGGAATCAACGATCTTTAGTGGCTCAGCTGCGAACTGGCATCCTTCCCCTGGCCTGAAGAGGACTGTAGATTGTGTGAGTTAGGAGAGGTTGAAAATTAAACTCATTTTGTGTTATATTGCCCACGGTACCATGATTTTAGAAATGCATTATTTGATAAAAAGCCTGAGATGTTCTGGATTAGTGATGATGACAAGATTTTAATGTGTTTAAATTGGCTGCTTTTGTTTGCAAAGCCTGGATGAGATGGCAGACTTGTTTATTCAAATAAGTTCATGTATGTTATGCCTACTACCTAACAACTGGTATTTTGTTGGTTGTATTGGTGTCCCATTAGGGCTGGGCATACAGAAGTATGCAAGACACAATAATAAAAACTAATCATTCATTCATTCATTCATTCATAAATTTGTAACTAGGCTATTTTAATCACCTCATTTGTTATATTTGTTCATAGGATGGCATCGGATCATATTTCAGGAGCAGTAACAGTCCAGGTTCTGAAGGCGCTTTCACACTAGCACTTTTGGTGGATGATGTGAACGCTGTCTTCTGAACCCGGGTGCGCACCTGCAAACCGTACTCGAGTCCGCTTAAAAAGGGTGGTCTGAGGTATGGTTCATATGATCTCCTGAGGGGGTTCGCTACTGATATGAACGCAATCGTACAAAATCACGGAAGTGAACCACTATTGATGCTTGTGTGTGTGTGTATACACTAGGGGTGTAACGATACACAAAATTGACGGTTCGGTTTTCCCACGGTTTTGACGTCTCGGTTCGATTCGGTTTAGAAAGCCTGAAAAAAAAAATGTCTTTGTCTTTAAATTAATTCAATTACAATTAAACGTTTCACAAGGATTAAAAAAAATCTGCTAATGCTGTAAACTATATAGGGAGCCACACATAACTATAACATTAAAGGTTGTTCTAGACTTTTAACCTAAATTCAGATGCTATTTATTTTTTAGATATAATAATCAACACACAACACATTGTATGAAAACATGTAAACTGAACATAAGTCAGTTTTTGCATTAACTTGTGTTTTTACTCTAATTTGTTATTGAAATTTACACAGTTGAAATGTTCATGAAAGATATTTTAAACATACATTAAATAATCAAGATATCATTAACAGGTTAAGTAAAATATAATATATAGGCTAACATAGTGCATAGTGAACATAGTGCGTGTTCGGTACGCAATGAGAGTATCGCGATTCGAATCGTGTGTTCTGTATCGCGGTTTTTCGGTTCAGTTCGAATATCGTTACACCCCTAGTATACACTTACCTTGACGGAAAGCGGGATTGACGCACTGCAAGCAGAGGGATGATTTCTGCTTTCCTGCGCAAAATGGTCTTCGGCGGACAGCCCGCTGTCTTTGGAATGATTTTAGTACTTTTGTGGCAGACAGACACAAGTGTGTTTATGTATCTTTTCTTTGAAAACAAAACCAAAGGTTAAAAAAAGAACAAATGTGAATCGAGCAATTCTATCCATGTTGACGCCTTTTCATTCATTGCTGATGTACTTTTCATTCATCCTGATGTACTCGTTACATCATAAGAAGAATGGCATCTACGCTAATTTAGTGTCTTTGTTTATCCGAGGTTTTCCTGCAGCCTGCCGGATCCAGGCCGTTTCCAGATCTGACGAAGGACCTTCGCCTGGACCCGATGACAACGCAGTACTGAAGTGCCAACTAGCCTCTCCCTATGGAGGATCCCTATTCCACTCTACAGATAAAGCGCTATGAAATTCTGGTCATCCCTACCCCGAATTGATAAAATAAAATTCTGCATCAAAATTTATAGGCAAGAGAAGTAGTTTGTTTAGGCATGGTTTTTAGCGAATTACAAACCTGCGCGCACATATATTCAATCACATATATTTATCACAGGTTCGCGATTAAAGTTTATTTAGAGAGAACGGCGTCGTCTTAGCGGCCCCTAATTTAATAACAAATGATCATTTCACCGAAGTGAATCAATCAAAACTAACTTTAGCTGGAAACAACATTATTCAATAACCGCTATAAACCAATCTACATTGTTAAAAGCGCTATATAAATGAGGATGGCTTGACTTGACATTGCGGTTACCAAGCAACACGATTACGCACCAGCTGCAGCTTGATGACACAAGCGTACCACGGTTAGGATACAAATAATATAATGTGAACACAGTCCATCGCGGGAGGGGGGAGCAATCGTATTGAATCATATTATAGTTGCGCTTTTAAAACAGATGGGTACTCTGGCTTGGCTGAGGGAGATGTTGAATATGTCTGTAAAGACATCTTTCAGCTGTTCTGCGCATTTCTTCAACACAGAACCTGGGATGTAATCTGGACCAGCCGCCTTTCGTGGGTTAATTTTAGAGAAGACCCTCTTCACGCTATCTGACGTCAGCTGGACTGCCTGGTTGATAGGTGAACCATAGAACTGGTGTGAACCGGTAGAAAAAGGTATTAAGATTATCTGGTAAAGAGGGATCATTTTCCGTTGTCCGGACAGTAGGCTTATAGCCTATAGCTGTCTGAAATCCCTGCCATAGTCGCCTTGTGTCCCTAGTGTCATTAAAATTACTTGCCAGCTTTTTCCCATACTCACTTTTAGCCTCTCAAATTGCTCTCTTTAGATCCCTTCTTGCTAAATTGTACGGTTCAGTGTCCCCAGATCTAAATGCAGCATCCCGAAGCCTTAGCAATGATCGAACCTTTGATGTAAGCCAAGACTTATCAGTTGAACGCAGCTTGACAGTTTTTGTAATAGATTATTTTCACATAATCAATGCATTTGCTAATAAATCCCAACACAGTCTCTGTATATTCCTCTAGGTTTATACAGTCGTCAGATGTTGCTGCTTCCTTAAAAATGTTTCATTGGGTCTGGGTCTGTATTCAGCTTTCAACAGAATAGTCAAATGATCAGAGCTGCCAATGTGAGGTAATGGTGCTGCAACATATGGTAAATGGACTGCATTTATATAGCGCTTTCACAAACACAATGGCCACCAAAGCGCTTTACATTCACTCACTCAATCATACACTGACGGCGGTGTCAGCCGTACAAGGCGCCATCCAGCTCGTCGGGAGCAGTTGGGGTTAGGTGTCTTGCTCATGGACACCTCGACACTTGGTCAGGTGGAACCGGGGATTGAACCACCAACCTTCCGGTTTGTAGACAACCTACATGAACCAAATTCCCTCTTGTTGCACATGTAACATGCTGGTAAAAATGAGGTAAAACAGACTTCAGATTAGCCTTGTTAAAATCCCCAGCAACGATATAAAATGCATCTGGATTGGTTGTCTGTAGCTAACTCAGAGTTTTATAATGTTCTCCCACGGCCAGCTTCACATCTGCATGCAGAGGAACATAAACTGCAGTAATAAAAATCGCTGCCAGTTCACGTGGTAAATAAAAAGGTCTGCCTTTCACAGTCATAAACTCCACATCAGGAGAACAGGATTTAATAATTGTCCTAGCATCATGGCACCACGAATTGTTTGTGTAAATTGCCAGGCCTCCTCCTCGGAGCTTACCCGATGTTGACATCACTGTATCCGCTCTATGAGGTGTTAGCCCCCCTAGCTCAATTCCGGAGTCTGGGATTTTGTCCGTCAGCCACGTTTCTGTGAACACAAAGACGCAACAGTCCCGTACTCCACGCTGTAACGATCTCCAAATACTGATGTAATCCAATAAGTGTCCAATGAACGAACATTTGCCAACAAGACCGAGGGAACAGCCGGCTTGCAGGGGTTACTGGGCGCGCGTGTGCCAGTGTAAACAGAAACAGATTGACTATTCCTATAAGTTACCTCTGCAAAGATTAGCAATGTCGAAGACCAGAGATTTCTTTTCATGGACCGACGACAAGGTGGAACTTTAACTTAAAATTACAAGGGAGTACAAAACAGCCGTGGCGGCAGAAAACACAGACTGGGAGTCGTCGCAAAACAAATACGGCGACATATTGGATAGGTACCGGGAGCATAATCCATCTCCACAACAATGGGGAAGGTGTACGCCACAATAAAGACGAAATCACTAAAGGTGTGTATGGTGTGACAGCCAATCAGAGAGCCGAACGTGAGCCTCTGCGTCATCGTCTCTAAAGTCCTCCGCTTGACCCGTCTTCACTAAAACACCCTCCGGAGATTCAAAACGCAAAACGGGGTCGGCAGTGTTCTAAACTTCTGTTTTAGGTCTTCGTTTGTGCAGGTTTAGTCTGGACGGGAGGTGCAAACGTAGCAAAGCTCAAGTAGCAAAGCTCGTGCAAAGCTCTCCGTTTCTAAACTAAAACGCAGTAGTGTGGATGGGGCCTTAGACTGCTGTGGCTCTTCCATCGAATGCTTTTGCATAGGATATGATTGCTTTTAGAAATACTACATTTTGGATAAAAACATCAGTGTTTACATCACATTTATTGTTTTTATATATAGTCCTTTCATGTTATAGTTTGTACTTTCCCTGTGCCACCCAACAAGTATGGTACGGCCTCCAAAGCTGACACTGGGAGGTGTACGCAAAACAACATTATAATATAATAATTATTTTGGCCATCTGTTTTTTTTTTTAAATAACATGTTTTTCAGAATTGGTTATGTATCTTTTGAAAGTAAAAATAATTACTGATGCCAATACTGTTGTTTTTAGCACCAAAAAATATCATGGGGAGTAAGTCGATGAAAAGTGTCCATTCAGAAATGGGTGAGTTCATTAATCTTCCTTGTAAACTAACTGGTTATGGATATTGGCCTTTTTATTCACTTGTTTTTGCCCTAAGAAAAGCTGGTGGAGCATTGCTCAATCACTTGACTTATATTGGCAAAAAGTGTCTGTCCTTTAGCAAGACAGACCCAAAGCTTCACTGCTCTTATTGTGAGTGAGTGAATGACAGGCGTTCAGTGTAAAGCACTTTGCTGTAAGAACTTTTATTATGATTTGTCTTTCTTTCTTTCTTTCTTTCTTTCTTTCTTTCTTTCTTTCTTTCATTAACTTTTCTGAGGACCTTTTTGCAACACCAATTACCTCAAAGTCTTGTAAGTAGACTTAAAATATTACAGATATAAATACATAAGTTTCAAATTTTTATGACTAGCAAGTTGATTTAAACTTTAAACTTGCTTGCATATTATTCAAAGTGTGCCTTTGTGTACATAGGGTAGTTGTGAAAACTTTTATTTATTGAAATCTTTCGTTAGGTACTGGGATAACTACATTGGATGATGTCTACACCACCAAGTAGGATATACAATGTAGACCTAACTGTAAATTCAGTTTAATATATGATGCTGTTCTGTATTAACAGGGCGCAGTTAACTCATTTCTCAATTCATCAAATATCAAGTGGAAAATAGATTTCAAAACCAGCATTGACCACTCCCCAATAACTTCTGACTGCGTTTGTTTCGTGCAATAAACCCAAGAAATCCATGTAGTGAAAAATATTATTAGCAATATTTTTTTTAAATGAACCATGGAGATATTTTACACTATATTTGATGAATGAAGCAATGAATGGAAGGTGACAGAGCACTGTAAATTAAGTCAAATGTGCTCTGTTTGGAGTACAATGAGGCCATATATGTATTTGAATAAATTTTTTTTCTTTGTAGGTTCTCAACAAACACCACAACTCCTCTCTCCAATCATTGAACAAAGTACAAAAAATGTAATAATGATACTACAATCATTACAAGGAAGTATAAGTAGTTATGATTGTAGTATACACACAAGATAACCGAATACCAGTGCAAGACAGCAGACACCTTCAGAGTTACCCTAAGTTTATCTTTTTATCTTGCACGGCAGGGGAAGGCTTTCAGGGGTGATGATGAGTCTGGCACAAGCTCAAACCAGGGCAACTTCCTTGAACTTGTTAAAGTGTTTAGCCAGTATAATAGTGTACTCAGAGTACATTTGGATAATGTCAAAGACCAGAAAACGGGTAAGAAGAGGGGTCAAGTTTCACTCCTCTCAAACAGAACACAAAATGATCTCATCAAAGTCCTGGCCACATTCACTAAAAGAGAAATATGGAAAAAGATAGAGGAGGCCAATATATATTCAGTACTTATAGATGAAACCACTGATGTATCTCATTGCGAGCAGGTCTCTCTTGTTGTGCGTTACGTGTATCAAATGGAAGTCAAGGAGCGCTTCGTCCAGGTCTGCAATGTGTCAAAAACAACAGGTGAGGAAATGGAGAACACAGTGCCACAAATGCCAAAAGGCCCTGCACCCTGGAGAGCGTGTAATCAAACTGCAGCAACTCTCTGACAGACGTTGGGCATGCAGAGAAAAAGCCCTGAAGGCCCTCCTTAAAGTGATGAGCTCTGTGGTCAAGGTCCTCACTGACATTACAGAGCAGATCCTCCAGATACTGTCACGATACCACACAGGAAACAGGGAAAGTAGATCCAAAAGCAGTATTTATTAAGGGGTAATCCGTACTCACAACAGTCCAGGCAAGGGTCAAAATCCATATGAGCAATCCATACATGAAAAACAAGACAAGAACACAGACCTCGGAAGTGGTGTGACAAATAACAAGGACTCCGTGACAAACACTGAACAGACAGAGTATATATACACACAGAACTTACAAGGTGCCGGGAAACAGCTGTGTGCAATGATCAGATGAGTGGCAGAACAGAATGCTGGGAAATGTAGTCTAATGTGAATGACACCGTGAGAACGAGGACCTCTAGTGGACACCAGGAAACATAACCAGACACTGTGACATAACCTCCCCTCTACGGAGCGGCTACCAGACGCTCCAAGACCATAGAAACAAACAAGAGTCCAGGCGGGAGGTGAAGCGGTGGAGGATCAGGGGGAGGGATGGGGGGCCAGGTCCATGAAAGGGAACAAGAACAGGGGGTGATGGCTCAGCCGGCGGCCAAGGCGAGACAGACAGTCTATCAGGCGGCCAGGGCGGAGACGATCCCTCGGGCGGCCAGGGCGGAGAAGACCCCTCGGGCGGCCAGGGCGGTGAAGACCCCTCGGGCGGCCAGGGCGGTGAAGACCCCTCGGGCGGCCAGGGCGGTGAAGACCCCTCGGGCGGCCAGGGCGGTGAAGACCCCTCGGGCGGCCAGGGCGGTGAAGACCCCTCGGGCGGCCATAGCAGAGGCTCTGGAACAGACGGCACTGGCTCCGGCTCAGCAACGGCAGGCACTGGCTCCGGCTTAGCAACAACAGACACTGGCTCCGGCTCAGCAACAGCAGACAATGGCTCAGGAACAGCCACAAGAACTGTAAAAGTCACAATAACAGACACAAACACAGACACAAACACACGCTCTGCCTCCGGCTCTGGAACAGGCACTTGCTCTGCCTCCGGCTCTGGAACAGGCACTGGCTGGACGTGGATGACTTGAACAGGCTCTGGCTGGACGTGGCTAACGTGAAGCTCTGGCTGGACGGTCTCTGGCTGGACGGTCTCTGGCTGGACGGTCTCTGGCTGGACGGTCTCTGGCTGGACGGTCTCTGGCTGGGCAGACGGGACGTGAACAGTCTCTGGTTGGGCAGACGGGACGTGAACAGTCTCTGATTGGGCAGACGGGACGTGAACAGTCTCCGAAATGACCGCATGCTGCACAGGGACGACCACCGGGGCATTGGGGAGATGAAAGGCCCTTCTCCTCCTCCTCCGTCCTTGATGGCGAGGTGCAGCCTCAGTACTAGACAGGACCAGCGGCGAAGATCTTGTGCTGGCCGGAACTAGCGGTGAGGATCTTGTGCTGGGTGGAACCAGCGGTGAGGATCCTGTGCTGGGCCAGTCCGGCGGCTCCGGATCAAAAGAATGGCAGGGCGGAGGACGGTGTCGTGGAACTTGTCGACCACCTCCTCCCCTGCAACCTCCCTGAGTTCCGGAGAACTTCGCCAGACGAGTCCCCAGAAACGACTCATCATCTTCGATGGAAGATCTCGCTGAAGCCTTAGCCGCTGCTGCTTCCTCCGTTTGTTGGGCCCATAAGGCAAAGCATTGAAAAATGTTCAATCGAGGTGCTTCCTCCCCGACCTGCAAACCACCTCTCTGTAATCCCCTTCCCTCACCATACACAGGAGAAGGGTTACGAACTCTCAAACTGCTGGATCTATTCATTGTGACGGAGTCCTTCTGTCACGATACCACACAGTAGTGATGTTACGTATGACACTGAAGCTTCGATGTGCGTATCACGAAAGCGAAGCAATTTCTATTGAAGCCCCGTATCGGGGTGTGTATTGGTTTCCCAGAGGTCACGTGATCGATGACAAATGAAGCCTCACTTTCTGTCCAATCACGTGCGCGTTTCGCTTTGGGTGTCAGAAGGCTCGAAGGTCCTTGTTGGCTCAGTCTGGTTGATGGGTTTGTGAGGAGAGTGTTGTACTTTGAAAGTTAATCAATACATTACATTTAAATAACCAAAACTAGGCTACTTATTATTTTTTTGTTGTGTCTTTTTGTTTTTGTAAGATCGTTGCACTTTTTTTTTTTTAGGTAATTTGGTGTTAATGGTGTTGGTAGCTATTTGGGTGTTTGGTGAAGGGTTTGTATTTACAGCAATGGCAACAGCCAAAAAAAGGAAGACTTCCCCTAACTGGGAATATTTTGAGCTTATAGCTTCCAATGTATGAATGCATTTCTAAAAAATACAAATAAAAAATAAATAAATATTTATTTATTTATTATTATTTTATTTTGTATCATTGTTTGTATTGTATAATTGTTGACCGTTGATGTGTCTTATATTCAGTCAATGTACATGTACAGTCCCTCCCAAAAAAAAAAAATTATCCTCACACTTCTGAGGTGGAAACCTTTGGCTTCTGTTGGACAGTGCTGTAGACCAGCACAAAGCAAGCTCAAATGCCACTTCTGATGCGATCCTAGAAGTGGATAAATACCTCACATAGTCAAACAAAGAGCTGAAGATCCACTTGAATACTGGAGAATTCAGAAACATGTCGACCTCCATCTATATACATTGGCATTACAGAATAATTAAAATCTTTATCACCTTTCTGTCATTCCTACAGTTACATAAGCACTATCACTACCAAGTGTCAGATGATCCTATCACACAATGTCCTTATTCACTGTCTGTGTGTGTGTGTGTGTGTGTGTGTGTGTGTGTGTGTGTGTGTGTGTGTGTGTGTGTGTGTAGAGAGGGTAGGCCTACATTAGATCTTATTAAATCATATGCTCATTTTATATTTTATTGTCACACTTTAATGGGTAAAATCATTTATTTATTAATGGACAAATCAAACAAAAACGTGTAAGGCTTTTTATTTGTACACATAACATTGAAATTATGGAGTGTGTTGTGGTTGCTTCATCTGACAGAGCTTTTAACACAGGCTTCTGGCTGCTTTATTTTAAATAAGCACCAGATGGCGCTGTTCCCGACACTCTCGAAGCTTTGAATCTTTTCCCGGAACAGTCAGGGAAAGCCTCATTGCTTCACGAGGCTTCATTTCCCCATCCCTACCACACAGGAAACAGGGAAAGTACTCACAACTAATCCGTACTCACAACAGTCCAGGCAAGGGTCAAAATCCATATGAGCAATCCATACATGAAAAACAAGACAAGAACACAGACCTCGGAAGTGGTGTGACAAATAACAAGGACTCCGTGACAAACACTGAACAGACAGGGTATATATACACACAGAACTAACAAGGTGACGGGAAACAGCTGTGTGCAATGATCAGATGAGTGGCAGAACAGAATGCTGGGAAATGTAGTCTAATGTGAATGACACCGTGAGAACGAGGACCTCTAGTGGACACCAGGAAACATAACCAGACACTGTGACAGATACTGCTGATGGAGATGCCAGGGTGTACCTTAAAGCCATAGACTTTGAGGTTTTTTTTTACCATCACACTCCTCAACTTCAGGTAATGGAAAACCAAAACAGAGAAGTCAGGACACAGCATACCAGAGATTTTGTTTGGTGGTGAAATAGTCCACTGGTAATATTTTCTAATGTCATTACAGCTAGTAGGACTCAGCGCTAATCAGCCAGGACTCCTGAAGGCAGAAATCCCCAAGGTTAGTATGGACATGTTATGCCCGTTAAAGGGATACTCCACTTTTTTTGTAAATAGGCTAATTTTACAACTCCCCCAGAGTTAAACAGTTGAGTTTTACCATTTCCGAATCCATTCAGCTTCAGTTTCAGACAGTTTCTGGTCCCATTGACTTCCATAGTATATATTTTTTCCTACTATGGAAGTCAATGAGACCAGAAACTGTCTGGTTACTGATATTCTTCTAATGGCGCTTTTCCACTGCATGGTACGCTCGGTTCGGTTCGGTACGGTTCGATTCGGCGCGGAACGGTTCGGTTCGGCTTCGCTTTTCCACTGCGTGGTACGACTCGGCTCGGTACGGCACGGTTCGGTAATTAGCTCGGTTGCTTTTCCACTGCAGTTAGTACCCATTCAAAGTGGGTGGGACTGATCGTTACACTGTTTGTAGGTCCGGTGATAGCCGTGTGCGGCTAAGAGCTGAGCTAGCTGCTACTTCTTGGAACACTTTTTCATTCTGTTTTGCCCCATCCAGCTCTCGCTGGACCCGCTCCTAGGCAACCAACGAGAGGAACGTCTGCACCTCGACCACGATTCAGCCATTTCCTTTTTAAAGTGTTGATCTCTTCTTTTTTTTCAAGTAAGTAAAACACAGGTGCTACCGTGTTGGCTGTTGTCTACTGGTTATATGACTCTGTATAGCGGGTTTAGTGTCTCGTGTCGCAAATCCAATGACGCTGGTAGTGACGATTCTGTCTGTCTGACCAATCAGTGATCTGCAGTGTTTCACGTCACATTTTAGTACCGGTACGGTACGCTTGGAACCTCAACAGACCAGGTACCATTTAAGCGCGCCGAAGCGCACCGTACCGTACCGTACCATGCAGTGGAAAAGCACCACAAGTGAGCCGTACACGAACCGAACCGTACCGTACCATGCAGTGGAAAAGCGCCATAAATATCAGAAAATCGGCTGAATGGATTCAAAAACGGTAAAACTCAACTATTTAACTCTAGGGGAATGGTAAAATTAGCCTATTTCCAAAAAAGTGGAGTATCCCTTTAATATAGCATAATTGACATAATTATTTTTTATCCTTTAATGTGTCAATGTTTGAAAATGTAGGGGGCAGCATAATTACTTTCTCCCAATTTAGGAGAATCATGTTTTTTAAAATTATCTATTATATGCGTTTGCTTACTTTTTTCTTACAGAAAAGCAAGACAAGTTTCCAATGTCAGACAAAAGTAAGTATCAATGGATTGTTAATAAAAAACTCTTGATTTTCCTGAATCACGACCGTGGGATTAAATAAAGAATCTCTACTTTATATTTCCGCTTCTGGTTGATAGCTGGCCTCAGTTCTTCTCCTCGTCTCCTATAGATGAGGAGCCAGAGATTTCGGTTCAAATTCTCATGAAAACTTTTTGTTATGGATGTATTGGAGTGGTCATACCTCGGTATTGTGATGTACACTCCAAAGCAACGTTTCCTCACTAAAACTCTCATCTTTGACAAAGTTTGTACTATAATATTGAATTTATGACTGAACAATGAGAGTATGAGCCATACAATATCTTTGTCATTGTACATTAAGTACATTAACATTAAGTTTGAAACATTCCAAATTGATTTTTTTTATAAACCATATAAAAATGTATTTAAAATGGTAATAACTATAAATGAAAATAAATAAGTAATAAATAAAAATAATTGATTTAAAATATGATGTAACACTTGTAGACTGAAGCATATACTGTAATACTACCTGACACTGGCATGTGTTGTTCAGGTGTCAGAGATGTGCAAAACAGGAGGAGGAAACCTCAAAGACAGCACCAGAAGAATGCAGGACAGTAAAGCCTGCAAAATCTGCAACATTAATCAAATTCTGGTGTCAATACTGAATAAGTATTTCATGTGGTCACAACGCATATCAGAAATTGCAGGAGCCACTGTTCTTGTTCTTGGTCATTAGAGGTGTGTGTGAATGTGTGTGTGTGTGTGTGAATGTGTGTGTGTGTGTGTGTGTGTGTGTGTGTGTGTGTGTGTGTGTGTGTGTGTGTGTGTGTGTGTGTGTGTGTGTGTGTGTGTGTGTGTGTGTGTGTGTTACTGTAATTAAAGTTAAAAATTATGTCAATAATGCTTTTCTTGTGCACTTTTTTTCTTCTTATTTTGGCAGAAATTTGTTAAATAAATAAGTTGTTCTTTTTTCTAAATAAAACCTCTTTATTTAATTTGTTTGGATGGATTGTCCTTTATGAGAACCCGTTATATTTGAGTGAAAAATTATTTTAATCCTTTAGCCATCATTTTGCTGTCTATTAGACATATATATGCAGTCGTTCAATAGCCGTCTAATTAATGACAGGACAGACGTTATTCTGCCAAAGAGTATAGAAGTACCAAGAGGCCAAACTCCGTTGCAGTTTTGACAACAAGATGGCACTGCTGTCGCCATTTTGGACTGAACCAGTGGTTTACCGTTAGCACAACTGTACAGCATTATGTCAGGAAATAATTGGAAACAAAGAAAACAGTGTAACAACTACCAGTGTACAACCAATCAACAAGCATTTCATAGATTCCCCAGAGAGGTAAAGTAGAAAAGGTTTTTATTAACGTTAAAGTGAGCAGCGTACATGCGTCTCCATACGCAAACAGCGGCATGGAGGTGTACAACAGTGAGTGCGGGGAAGTTGTGTGTGACAAGGAAAAGTGCAAAAACACTCTTGTATACTATACATGGTGGAACTATTCAATAGAGTCAGAATCCATCATATATTACGGACCCAAAGTCAACAACTCTCACAGACCAAACAGAAGCGCAACAGAACATGTTTAAAGCGAAGTCATCTGTAAATCTGTACATTAACTCTCTCTGTATCAAATATAACATGAACCATCAACTGCACATACCTCTGCTTATGAACTGTAGTCGAAAGCTGATGACGTAACATGCAGGAAGGCCCGCCCTCACGTGATACTGATTGGTCGATTGATAAGCTTAAATCTGATTGGCTAAAGAGTATGACTGCTCTGTGTAGGGCTCTGTCCCAAATGGCACACTTCCTCAGAGTCCACACTTCGGTGACGTCATGTAGTGCAGACCTATAGGGCCCTTAGCGCGAGTCCGCATTGAGAGGTATTTTTGGGACAGACTCGATCGTCACGCCGGAAGCAGGAAGACAGTCTGGTTGTTGTTAAAGCTGGGGTATGTGATTTGCAAAACAGCCGGCAGATTTTGAAAATACACAACTCAAAAGGTCCTACCTTCTTTCCCTGACTCCACCCACTCCACCCATTCGAAGTGGGGGGTATGGTACGACCAATGATTCTAGACGGTCTTGAAAATGATTGGCTGGAGTTTTTCGAGTCCTGTCTGTTCCACAGATGTTTACATTTTTTAATTTTCATTTCAGTGCTTCTAACTCAGCGGCTGTAAGTGGGTTAGGAATAGGATTTCAAGTGATTTTGAAAAAAATGGTCAAAAAAGAAAATCACATACCCCACATTTAAGCACAGGAGTTACAGGTTCGGGGAAATATGCTAATTAGTGTTGTTGTGTTTACATATGACTCAGTAAAGCCCTGACATTCTGTTCTATTTATTTAATGAATCATAATGCGATCGTATTATTCAGCTCGCTATTATTAGCCTATGTTTGAGACATCAACCACTGGTCGATGATCATAATGTTTGTATAAACTTGTCATAAAAACCGTAATGATAATTACACTTAAACATTTTCTTCTCAGCCATATTAACAATTGTCCGTGAGCGAAATCTCCTCCCATCCGTTGTCTGATTGGCCTTTCGCAAGGATTCCTGGGTAGTTAAAGTGCGTGGAGCCTGCATCTATGCGGGCTTCGTGGAAGACCGCTTCAAGGGTACAAAGGGGGCGCTGCTGAGCACACTTCAGAGCGTTAACATGCTAAATGGGACGGCCTACAGACTCGTAGACTCGGCGAGCACACGCAATTTAGGGTCCACGAGACCGCAAGTCCGCATGAAGTGCGCCATTTGGGACAGGGCATAGGAGGAGAGCGCTGCCAGGAAAGTCTCTCTCTCCACACACACACACACACACACACACACACACACACACACACACACCACACACACACACACACACACACACACACACACACACACACACACACACACACACACACACACACACACACACACACACACACACACACACACACACACACACACAATCAATGAGATTGGTTTGGCTCCATAGTCTTCCTGCAGGCTACAGTGATCTGACTGAAGTGCAGTGTAAACTCGGCATTTTAGCTATTTTAAAAATTATTTGGCAACTTCTGGAATGTGCCTCAAACTATAAAAAAGGCACATATTTTCATCTAAATTACACAAAAAGAGAAAAGCACTGAACAGCCTGAGGGATCTGGATGCAGAATACACACATCATGTGTGAATTAAGTTGCTTGTTGCAATTGTTAAATATTAATTGTTTGCTTATGACACAGCATGTTATTAGCCTGATCCAATCATTGTTGTTCAGTTAGGCACACTGTCAGAAAACATATGCTAAAACATGGAGTAGATACTGGTAATGTTCTGCCAGGACATATCCTTAAGTTATTTAAAAAACAGTTAAAACACCTGTGAAAAATCAAGAGGGATATTTCCTAATATT
>CM070826.1:39264810-39272310 GCA_036326025.1 Chrosomus eos | reverse complement strand
TGATACTGTAGGCTATTATACTTATGGTGTTGTTCAACAGAATCTTTGCTATTATAAGTTATGAGTGAATACATGTTTTAATAATGTGGCGCTCTAAACAAGCACTATTTTTTTTAACATTACAACATTTTTTTTTAAATCATGAGATTGTATTTTGGATGTCATAATCCGACAGAAACTTGCACTTTCTGCTGTCTCTTCATGATCTTGGCTTCTCGGAGTTATAGTAGTGTTCTGCGGCGGCCACAGGTGCTCGGCTTTGAGGAACTCACATGTGTTTCACTTCTTCTGTTAGCACATGTTGCAGAGACCTAGTAGCCTACATTAGCCTACATTAGTACATGGATGTTTTTATGTTTTCTCGTATTGTTATGTTGCTTTTATTGATAAGTACAGCACTTTGGGCCTACGGTGGTACCCTGTAACGTGCTGTATTAATAAAGAAACGAAGCGAGAGTAATATTCTCATTAGGGCCCTATGGTTTACGTGAAAATGCAGATGGAAAACATTCATAAAAATGGAATTCATAGTATAACGCGGAATGTTTTATTTCACTTAAATCAAATCGCAATATAGACGTGTGTGAATATTAAAGGGATACTCCACTTTTTTTGGAAATAGGCTCATTTTACAACTCCCCCAGAGTTAAACAGTTGAGTTTTACCGTTTTCGAATCCATTCACCTGATTTTCTGATATTTAGAAGAATATCAGTAAGCAGACAGTTTCTGGTCTCATTGACTTCCATAGTAGGAAAAAATATATACTATGGGAGTCAATGAGACCAGAAACTGTCTGCTTACTGATATTCTTCTAAATATCAGAAAATCGGCTGAATGGATTAGAAAATGGTAAAACTCAACTGTTTAACTCTGGGAGAGTTGTAAAATGAGCCTATTTCCAAAAAATAGTGGAGTTTCCCTTTAAACCGCAAATACGACTATTTAAATATGAATTTTACATGTTCTGTGAATGAATGGGTTGATTTCACACACACACACACACACACACACACACACACACACACACACACACACACACACACACACACACACACACACACACACACACTGAAGCCCGCAGCCTCTGATGCCTCACTATAGGAACAAACACACACACACACACACACACACACACACACACACACACACACACTGAAGCCCGCAGTGTCGCCTCACTATAGGAACACACACACACACACACACACACACACACACACACACACACACACACACACACACAAACTGAAGCCCGCAGTGTCGCCTCACTATAGGAACACACACACACTGACACACACACACACACACACACACACACACACACACACACACACACACACACACACACACACACACACACACACAAACTGAAGCCCGCAGTGTCGCCTCACTATAGGAACACACACACACACACACACACACACACTGAAGCCCGCAGTGTCGCCTCACTATAGGAACACACCACACACACACACACACACACACACACACACACACACACACACACACACACACACACACACACACACACACACACACACACACTGAAGCCCGCAGTGTCGCCTCACTATAGGAACACACACACACACACACACACACACACACACTGAAGCCCGCAGTGTCGCCTCACTATAGGAACACACACACACACACACACACACACACACACACACTGAAGCCCGCAGTGTCGCCTCACTATAGGAACACACACACACACACACACACACACACACTGAAGCCCGCAGTGTCGCCTCACTATAGGAACACACACACACACACACACACACACACACACACACACACACACACACACACACACTGAAGCCCGCAGTGTCGCCTCACTATAGGAACACACACACACACACACACACTGAAGCCCGCAGTGTCGCCTCACTATAGGAACACACACACACACACACACACACACACACACACACACACACACACACACACACACACACACACACTGAAGCCCGCAGTGTCGCCTCACTATAGGAACGCATGAACTTCATCTCCAGAGTCTCTTCATCTCACCGCTTCATTTGAGGAAACTATCGTATCATAAACGCACAGAAACTCAAAGATCTTCACGGCAAAATAAACATTTCTGTTTAATTGTGACAGAAATATATTACTGTTGTACAGTAGAATTTAGCTAATCTCAATGTCATAATAATACTAACACTAATAATAATATTTTAAGGAATATAAATTTTTCTTCCATGTTTTATTTTTAAGTCCCCATGAAATCAAAATTGACCATACTTACTTTGTTTGTCTAAATTGATCGTTTTGTGGTGAACAATTCATCCGTGCAAGTCAATCCACACAAAAAAATTTTTTGGCTTCGTAATCTTTAATCAAATTCTGAAAATGCCCCTCCCCTCTGCACTGGAGGACCTTGCCCGATGACGTAGGCTTGATGGTTTGGGTGTCTGCTTAACATCCGTAATCACGCCCCTCCAACTGACAGTAGACAGGCACACAGCGTGTGAAAGGAGAGATGGCGAGGAGGTGCATTTTTCTAGATCCAATCAGGTGCTAGTTGGAAAAAAAAAGCCACGCTCACTATTTTGCCTCATAAGTATTCCGTTTCTCTCGGAAATACGTCACAGCACTGGAGAAAAGCCGTTTGCAACTTCCGGTTCACGGGGACTTTAACACTGAAGCTCTGTTGTGCAGCACTTTGTTTGACAAAAAAGTTTGTTTAATTTCATATGATTAAAAGATCAATAAAAATTAATGTTTTATGCCTTCATTTGATTGCCAGAAAGAAAAAAAATACAGAAGAAAACATTAAAAAAAAATGTATTATTAAAATTTAATTAAACCATTAAAGGGGTGGTTGATTGCGATTTCACTTTTTTCATTTTAAATAGTGTGTGATGTTGCTGTTGGTGCATGAACATTATCTGCAAAGTTGCAGCACTGAAAGTTCAATGTAAGCAGAGATATCGTCTTTTATAAATCAGGAAGTGTAAATGCCTACAAAAACGACTCGATTGGGACTACAGCTGGGTTTTAGACGTCAATAACCCACATTTGCATCAACCCTCCCTCCGGAATACGCAAAAAAGGGCATGGCCATATTTCTGCGGCTTTGCTGAAGAGGAAGTTACAGGGGAGAGCTAGCCGTGCCGTCAAAAGTGTTATTTTCATCCAGCTGTCAGGTCTTCTGTGTTCGGGCTTACTACGGACGCTGTAGTTCGTCAACAATGGCTACAATTTATGTTTGATAATGTTTCTGACAATTACAATCGTAATTTAGCTCTTTGTGCGGCACATTTCACTGAAGACAGCTTCCTGAATCTCCAACAATTCAATGCCGGATTCCACAAGAAACTGTTGCTAAAACCCGAAGCTGTTCCAACGTTAAAACCAGATGCAGCAGTTGTTGGGCCACAACCTGTAAGTAAGACTTAATCATTTTAAATGTATTTGTATAATTTTAGACGTACTGGTTTCGTTTTATCAAGGACGTAAACAAATGCCAGCGCTGGCTTTATAGTCACTTGGTTATGCTATTTCGTGTTTCTATGGCAAACGCGTACAAACATTTTGGCCCTGAATTTGTAATCATATAGATTTTGTAAATGTATTTGCCATGTATAGCTACTTTATGACGTAATTTTTCGATTTGATCATGAACGTGATCAATGTCAACAGTGTTTGTTTATAGTAGCCAGTTATATCGATGCTAAGAAAACGATACACAGAGTAAACTAAGTTATGTTAATAGCTAAACGGTTGTTCATTATATCGATAAAACAATAACTTTAAAAAACTGTATTACTCATGTAATCATTTGTATAAAATTTTTAATCAAGATAAAAACGTATCTCAAAAAGTTAACAAGCAGCAGTAGCATTTTCAAGTATAACAGGTATCAAACTTCTTATGTAATAATAGAAGAATAGAATAATAATAATTCAAAAGCGTACCATTCAGAAACGTTTTGTAACAGCCGTGTTTGGGGAAGTTCTGCTTGACTCTCTTCATCGCCGCTTTCTGGGTCTGATTCTGGCTCAAACTGATACGGCAGTATCAACTCCATTGTTTACATTAAAGTGTAAATTGCAGGTAAAAATTTTCACGAAGATAATGCAATGTGCTTACTAAATATAAAGATAAGAACCGCCCACCATTGTTTTTTTTTATATTTTTTATACCAAATGCTGAATATAATGAAAAGTTGGTTCGTTTTACAGTGCTTTTAACCACGCCCCCTCCTTCCACTAGGCTGGGCGTGATGTCATAACAGGGACTCCAAGCTCCAAGCCTAGAGTTACGTTTGTTATATTGGAGTCCTAGCTAGCGAAAATGGTTAACTATTGTGCTTGTGCGGGATGTACGAATACATCAAAAACGGGGGAGAGGCTCCACAAGTTCCCCAAGGACAAACGGCTGATTCGTGCCTGTAAGTGTTCGCATAACTTACCCGAGGTAGAGCTTAGATCGGCCCAAAACATCAAGCAAGACCCTAACGTTACCCGAGCCCGCTGTGTCCGTGTCCGAGTCCGGCCCGACACATAAACTGTAATTATGAGCCCAAGCCCGGTTTAAACCCGGCTATTTTTGAATACGTGTGTCGTTATAACTGACGTGCTCAACTACTTTCTTACTTTCTTCTCCCGACCGCAACATTCATGTTTTGTCCTGCTCCCGCCCGCAAAAATACTTTTTTTCTGTACCTCCAAATACTTTCAAGTTAGCCTACGTGTTAGCCCACCATACACATCAGCATACATGCTCCTGATCAATTGTTTGTTGCATTAACACACAAACCACTGTTATAACATAAAAGCAAGCGGGCTACTGCGTGCATGGTTTGGCATGACTGCGCGCAAAGTGCGATCCCATAATAATTCCTAAAGCTGACATCAGTTCACAGAGATCTCGCACATCTCTGTTATTATCAATGAAGCTTCCATAATATATAACGTTACAGTGTAACGGTTACACTATGTTTGTTATAATTAGAGGATTTGCCAGCATACAGAATTCAGCACTGAACAAAAAGTCTGTTTTGAGCGGTGAGGGGAATCTATCGTAAATGCTTCTGATTGGCCATTATTGCGTTCAAGAAATCAACACATATGTCTGTGATTGGCTACATCGCTCCTCACTGCTGACATGTTAAAAATAGAAACTCTGCCTGTAAACCGTTTCTATTTTGTTTTAGATGTTCTTATTGATTTTCTGCAACAGATGAATAAAAATGTATTAGTTTTTACGTTTTATTCAGATATTTCTAGTTTGCGGGAGTCCCGCAAATCGTTTTATTCTCCCTCAAACAGCACACACAGAGTGAGTGCATTACTGCCCGCAGCTCCCTGTTATGACATCATCACCCAGTTACGGTAAAAAACACGCTACCTTTGAAGAAACCCCAATAAATGCTATTTTAACGCATTTTAAGACAGAAATTTTAAAATATATCCATATTGTGCACTTTAATGTACACATTAATCGTTTGTGGTGGTTAACCTGCAATTTACACTTTAAGCAGAGCACATGAAACTCGCGCCCGTAAAGGCCAAGGGGCGTGCCGGTTCCGGACAACGTGCGCTACGCAGTTTAGCCAATCACAACACACAGGCCCAAACTAACCAATCTGAGCCCACTGCCTGTTTCTGAGGGAGTGGTTTCATAGAATCAGGAAGTAAACCGGTCGTTCAAATGACAGAGGAGAAAGAGGCTTACAATAAAGGTGAAATTTATGAAAAATAAGACTTTTAAAAAAAGAAAAACCACGAATACATGTTATATTGCACCCCATAAACCACCCCTTTAAAATGGAGTCCAGAAAATTTAAAACAGAAAACACAGAATTTGGTTTTATATAAAAAAAAACTGAATTTAAGAAAAAAGAAAAACGTATTTCTTAGGGCCCCCTAAACATGTAATTTTTCATAAATTGAAATGGTTTGTTTCATGATTTCAATTTATTAGACATGCTTTTTGATTACTAACATTTAATTTAACCTTTAAAATGGAATTTTGAAAAAAATAAAGCTGATATCATAGGGCCCTATCTTAATAACATTTCATATTTTTATTTTGTTTTATATAATGAGCTAAAATTGTGTATGAAACACAAACACTGCACATATCTTTAACACTAGATGTGGAAAACCACACGACGGAAATGAAGTGTAACAGAATTCACGGTGAATGAAATGAGGAATCGTGATTATGAAATCTGCTCATTTCTTTTCCTGTTTATTGATTTCTATGATCTTTCTTTTATCTGTGATGATGTTTCTGCTCAGTTTGAGATGTGTGTGTGTGTGTGATGTTTTCTCCCAGTGCTCCACACAATCCCTGCTCCTGCCAACCTCACCATAGTGTCCCACAACTTCCAGCACATCTTGCAGTGGAATCCTGGGATAGGCAGTCCTCCAGGCACCGTGTTCAACATTAAACAGCAGTGAGTCCAGCAAAGAGCAGACACAACACCAGCATAAAACTCTTACATAATGCGTTATACAGGTATTCATAATGCATGTTACAGTGCATCATATGTTTTCACTGAGTAATGTTTGCAGATTCCTTGTTACATCTAACATTGGTGTTTTAATGCACTGTACTTTCTAAAGGTGTGTTCAGTGAAAAGATGAGTATTAATTATTCATGCGACCATACACTCATTACACGGCTCATAATTAATGCATGAACACTAGTGCTGTCAATCGATTAAAATAATGAATGATTCAATCGCACATTTGTCTGTGATTAATCACACCTACCATTAAAGTTTTCAATATATATTTTTTATTATAATACTGAATCTCCAAAATAATGTAGAAACAACATAAAGACAGTATATTTTAACAATAATTGTTTAATGGCATATTTTTACTAAGCAATATATGAAGTTTTTTTTTTAATCAATTGTTATCTATTATTATAAGACATATAACATTACGGTGTAAATTGAAAGTATAATATTAAACCTTAATAGGCTTTAAAAAACACTTTCAGTTAAACTTAAAACGATCGTCTCATAAACCCATTGTAATAATGTGTTTTTCCTGTATGACCAGTCAGACGGTTCAGATGCCAGAAAGTATTGTTCTTGCACCCCATGTAACTTTACTGTAAAACAATGCCTTAAGATCCCTGGTAGGTCTAAACAGTTAAATCTACAGAAAAGTATGATTATATCTTATCTGTGCTGTTCAATAAACACTGGCTGCATAAATGATAACTTGAATAGGAGATGAATCATATTAAAGCTTCATGAAGTTGTTCAGTCGTGAGGAGCAGATTTTCTCTGTGTTGTTCTGTTGATTAGCATTAATGACGGACGCACGATAGCGGCGGGTTTAATAGGGCTATCTGTACTTTTAAGACGCGGAAGCACATGTCATACTCTCATTCCTTCAAACAATTTTTCAACTCATTTAATACTCGGTTGGTGTTATGAAGATTACTCGCAATAGAACGGGCATCATTTTCAAACATGTATTTGTGTGTGTTTTTGTCCATTGAAAGCGTT